>SJYC01037804.1:0-36297 GCA_006408675.1 Madoqua kirkii
ACACACACACACACACACACACACACACACACACACACACAAAGCTATGTGAAGAAACAGGAAAGAATGACCTATACACTGGGGGAAACTGCCTGTGAGAATAACCAGAGGGTGGATTCAACATACAGACTTCAACATATTCATTATAAATATATTCAGAAAGGACTTCCCTGGTGGTCCAGTGGTTACAACTCTGTGCTTTCCACTTGAGGGGGCTTGGGTTTGATCCCTGGTTGGCAGAAGTTCTGCATGCTGTGTGGTGTGGCCAAAATGAAAGAAAAGAAAAAGCAAATATTCAGAAAAGTAAATAGGAAACCATAATTAAAGAAGTAATACAAAATTTGATGATATCACAACAAATGAATATCAATACAAAGATAGAGATGATTAAAAAGAAAAAGAAGAACCAAATGGAAATTTTGGAAGTGAAAAGTACAATAATGGGAAAAAGATCACTAAAGAGGCCCAATGTTGGATTCAAACTGTCAGAAGAAAGAATGAGCAAATATAAAGATAAATCAATAGTGTATACAAGGTAAAGGACAGAGAAAAAAGAATAATGAAAATGAGTGCCTCAGAGAAATATGAGATGATGTTAATGTATCAACCTACATATACTTGGAGTACCAGAGGAGAGGAGAGAGAAAAGGGAAGAAAAACTATTTGAAGAAATGTCTAAAAACTTCCTAAACTTATTGGAAAACAACTTACATATCCAGGAAGCTCAATAATGTCCGAGTAGAATAACCTCAAAAAGATCCATAGACACATCACAATAACAATGCTAAAATGCAAACACAATGAGAAAATTTTGAAAGTAGCAAAAGAAAAATGGATCATCACTTACAAAGCAGTCTCAATGAGATACACAGTTGACTCCTCATCAGAAATGTAGGCCTGTGGCCTACATAATGTATTCAAAGAGCTCAAAGAAAAAACCTGAACCAAGAATCTTGTATCTAACAGAGCTATCTTTTAACATTGCAAGGGAGATAAAAACATTTTTAGATAGATGAAAAAATGAATTTGTTCTAGACCCACCTTACAAGAAATACTAAAAGTCCTTCAAACAGATAGCAAGTTACCTCAAACAGCGATTTAAATCCACACAAAGAAACAAAAGAGAACCAGTAAAGGTAATTATGTAATTATAAAAGATAATATAAATGCATATTTCTTCTATTCTTTTAAATGATCTTAAAAACAGTTGTATAAAACAATATGTCTATAATATATTGTTCAGCTAGTAACATACAGAAACATCATATATGTGTCAGAAATAGCACAAAAGTTGATGAGAGCAAAGCTGTACTGCACTAAGGAAGTGACTCTAGGTAATAAAGTCACTATTTGGTTCTAGAGAATCCAAAATTATAAATAAGAAGGCCAAAATAACAAAAGCTGTAAGTCTATACCAGCTGTCGTTTCTCCTCGGTGACTTCAAAAGACAAAATTATATATCAAGTAATCATTTTTGATATGTATAACAATAATGCCACCAAATAGGGGAAAAGGACAGCATCATATAGAAGCAGTGTTTCTACACCTCACTGGAATTAATGTAATTTGAAGCTAATTTTGTAAAGATATATACATATATAAGCTATTTAAGTCCTAGAACAACAACTAAGGAAATGACTCAGAAAATAGTTCTCTTTTGTAAAAGACTACAAAATGCTATTGAAAGAAACTAAAGAAGATCTAAGGGCTTCCCTGAAGGCTCGGTGGTAAAGAATCTGCCTGCTAATCAATGCAGGAGACACAGGTTTGATCCTTGATCTGGAAAGATCCCACAGGCTGTGGAACAACTAAGCCTGTGTACCACAACTACTGAGCCTGTGCCCTGGAGCCCAGGAGCCACAACTACTGAGCCCTGCACACTGCAGCTACTGAAACCTGAATGCCCTGGAGCCTGTGCTCCACACCAAGAGAAACCAACACAATGAGAGGCCTGTGCATCACAGCAGAGAATGGCCCTCACTCCCACAGCTAGAGAAAAGCCCATGTAGCAGTGAAGACCCACCACAGCCGAGTGCAGAGAATTGGACGGTGAAGAAAGTTGAACACCAAAGAATTGATGCTTTTGAACTGTGGTGTTGGAGAAGACTCTTGAGAGTCCCTTGGATTGCAAGAAGATCCAACCAGTCCATCCTAAAGGAGATCAGCCCTGGGTGTTCATTGGAAGGACTGATGTTGAAACTGAAACTCCAATACTTTGGCCACCTTATGCGAAGAGTTGACTCACTGGAAAAGACCCTAATGCTGGGGAGGATTGGGAGCAGGCGGAGAAGGGGATGACAGAGGATGAGATGGCTGGATGGCATCACCAACTCAATGGACATGGGTTTGGATAGACTCCGGGAGTTGGTGATGGACAGAGGCTTGGCATGCTGCGATTCATGGGGTCGCAAAGAATCGGACATGACTGAGTGACTGAACTGAACTGAAAAAGAAATTAAAGAAGATGTAAAGAAATGAGAAAACATCCCATGTTCATAGGTTGAAAGATTTATGCTCAGATGGCACTACTTCTCATTTTGATCTGTAGATTTAATGAGATACCTCTTAGAATTCTAGGTAGCTTCTTTGTACAAATTGACAAGCCAGTTCTGAGATTCACATGGAATTGCAGGGGATGCAGAAGAGCCAAAACAATCTTCAAAGGAACAGACCTGGAGAACTTAACAACTCCCAACATCAAAACTTATTACTAGGCAACTGTTATCAAGACAGTGAGTACTGTGACACAAAGACAGATAAACATACATATGGTTGACCTTTAAGCAACTCAAGGTTTAGGGTGCCAATTCCCTGAGTAGTCAAAAACCCATGTGTAACTTTATAGTTGGTCTTTCACATCCACAGTTCTACATCTGCAATTTCAACCAACTGTGGATCTTGTATGTATTTACTGGAAAAAAAAAGCCCTACATATAGATATAGATGTAGATCAATGGAATAGTATTGAGAGTCCAGAAATAACCAGTGTGTCTGTGATCAACAGATTTTTGACAAGAATGATAAGACCATTCAGTGGGAAAAGAATATTTTAACCAATAGCACTGAGAAACTTAGCTACATACAAAAGAATGCATTGAACCTTTAACTCATACTATGTGCAAAATTTAACTCAAGATAGATCAGACACAAATTTAAGATCTAAAACCATAAAACTCTTAGCAGGAACGTAGGGTAAGTCTTCATGGCCTGCATTTGGCAGTGGATTCTTAGGACACCAGAAACACAAGCAACCAAAGAAAAATCAATACATTAGACTTCATCAGAGTTAAGTTTTGTGCTTATACTATCAAGAAACTGAAAAGAAAACCCACAGAATGGAAGATAGTATTTGCAAATCATATGTCTGATAAGAGACATATCTAGGATATATAAAGAACTCAATAATAAAAAGCAATTGAATTTTAAAATGGGCAAAGGACCTGAATATACATTTTTCCAAAGAAGATATACACATAGCCAATCAACATGTGATGTTCAACATCATTAACCATTAGGGAAATGAAAATCAAAACTATAATGAGATACCAGTTTATACTCATTGGTATGACTAAAATCAAGTCAGATAATAAGTATTGACAGGGATGTGGAGAAATCAGAATGCTCATACATTACTGATAGATTACTGCATATAAAATGATGTGGCCACTTTGGAAAATAATCTAGGAGTTCCTCAAAGGATTAAACAGAGTTACTATATGACCCAACAGTTGCACTCCTAGGTATCTACAGAAAAGAAATGAAGGTATGTGTCCACAGAAAACTGTGTACTTGAATATTCACAGCAGTATTATTCATAATAGCCAAAAAATGGAACCAAACCAAATGTCTTACCATTTTGTGAATGGATAAATGGAATGTATTATAGCCATATGATAAAATATTACTTATCCATAAAAAAGAATAAAAGTAACTGTTGTAAGTGCTTATAACATGGATGAACCTTGAGCACATTATGCTAAATTAAAGAAGGAAGACATAAAAGGCTACATAATGTACAATTCCATTTATATGAAATTTCTAAAATAGGCAGATCTGTAATAACAGAAAGTAGATCATTGGTTTCCCAGGGACTAGGGAGAGAGGGGAATGAGGAGTTACCGTTAATGGGTATTGGGGTTTTTTTTAGGGTGATGAAAATGTTTTAAACAGTGATGATGGTTGCACAAGTGTGAATATACTAAAAATCAATGAGCTGTATACTTTAACAGGGTAAATTTATGATATATAAATTATGTGTTGATAAAGCTGTTATTAAATACTACATGCCAATCATTCCAAGCACTATGTGAATATTAACACCTTTAATCCTAATAGCAAAGCTAATAAATGAGGTACTGTTTTCTTTCTTATTTTACAGATGAGGAAACTAAGGCACACAAAGAAATTGCTTGCTTAAACTAATGAAGTAAATTATTGCCTAAACTTGTGAAGTGGGAGGACATGATTTAAGCCTATGCAGTGTGGTCCACAGCCCTTGTGCTACACCATACTGCCACTCATTAATAATTTAGTTGACCTGTGTATAGCTTATGAATTAATTCTGTTTTCTGGTTGTAGGCTCCAACTCTCTCCAGAATTTGAGATTTGTTGCAGAGCATAAACAAAACTTTGACACTGAGTTAATTAAAACCATTGACAGAAAACAGCAGCCCAGAATTTACAGTATGACTGGAAAGGGTAACTAGTGTCAGCCCTCCCCATAAACAGTACAGTACTTGACCTGTAGGCATGCTGCAGATGTCTTTTACGATTATTATTTTGCCTAAAATGTAGAGTTTTGATTTTTTTTCTTCTCACCAATTAGCTCTTCCTTACACAATTTGGCCATGTACTAAGGAAGGGTGTAACATGTACATCTTTGGCTAATTGAAAACTCTTAGGACCTGAAAGAGCTCCAGGCTGAACAGACATTTCCAGTTCCCCATTTATAGATGAAAAACTGAGAGGTTGACTTACTTGAGGTTATGAAAAATGAACGAGTGGAGGATCTGGGACTCAAACTAGGTCCTCTGCCTCCTTTCCTGCCTTCATTGACTGTCATTGCAGGGTGGCTCCTCAGGAACTTACAGTATAGTAAGTGACTCGGAATATCTTCCAGGACAGTGATTCCTTCTAAGGTCTCTTGTGCTGAGGGTAACCAACCAGAATCTGACTGAATACTTTCAGTAACAGAATCTCCACAGCAGCCACTTTGCTGTTAGATAACTTTGTTAGAGAGTTTTTACTTGTATGAACTCTACATCTGCTTTAATTGACCCTCCTGCTTTATCCGTCTCTGCCTCTGCCTTTGTCCACCACTTAGCTTGTCTTCTACCTTCTTTCCCCTGCTCCGTCTCTTTCATTTTTTCCCCTACTTATTACCCAGCACTCACATTTATCAAGAAGCTTTTTCTAGCTAAATTCTCTATGTAGTTTATTCCTGTTATCTTTAATACCAGCTTAAATTTCTATGCATTGAAATACATTTACAGTCCTTATTCATTTTACATATGTTCAGTGTCCGTAGTACTGTAAATAACTTGAGTTATGTGCTTTTATAGCTCCCTAACCCCAACTCAACCTTTTGTCGCTTGGTTAGTATTTATTTTTCTTGAATAGTTTGCATGTACTTGAATTTTAAATTGAGAGCATTTTAAGTTAGGTTCCTGTATCAGGCCCGTGTGCGCAAGTGTTCAGCAATGAACTCGATAGATTCTGAATGGATACTACAGAATCTATAAAACTAATACAAAATTGCCATGTTACAACATTAGCACTTACCTTTTCAAGTGGCTTTGGCATTAAATGGAAAATACAGGTAAAATTTTCCTATCCCTATTGTGCTTGTGCAGAGTATGCCTGTTAATATTACTTGATCTGCTTGTCCATCTGGCCATCTTTATGAGGTAATGTGCATAAGTCTCTATTCTGTCCCAAGCACTGTGCTAGAGATTTTTAAATATATCACCTTATTTAATATTTATAAGCCCTAGATGTTATTCCTGTTTGTAGAGATGATGAAATTAGGCGCAGTGATTTTAAAAAATTGGCCAAGGTCATATAGCTATAAGCTAGTGTCTGAACCTAGATGCTTTCCTCACTTCAGTTGTACTGTTTCCTAATAACCTGTGAGATACCTTACTCCTTACAATATATTGTCTCAGATGCTGTTCATGTTAAATAATATGTAATATTCATAATATAGATCTTTCACAATAACTCTGTGAAATAGATATATTTATATCTTACACATGATGAAGTTTAGCTTCAGGTAGAATAAATAAATTGCTCCAGATCCAAATTCAAAAAATAATAGAACTAGGAATTAGAAAAAAACCAAACTGTTTCTGTGCTTTTTTCCTGCTACACCACTCGTGTGTTCTTATGCCTTTGAAGACCTCTAACATCACAGCTGTCTCATTGAAACAACTTTACTCTTGTCCTTATTCTCAGCTGTCTTAGTCTGCTCATGCTACCAGACAAAATACCAAAAACTGGATTGCATAAGCAAAAAAAATTTATGCCTCACAGTTTTGGAGGCTAGAAGTCCAAGATCAAGGTGTTGGTAAGGTAGATTTCCTTCTGAGACCTCTTCTCTTGGCTTATACTCACCTGCTGTCTGACTGTGTACTCATTTGACCTCCTCTTTGTGCAGAGAAGGAAGCGAGTGGGGAATGAGTGAGCCAGCCCTCTGGTGTCTCTTATAAAAAGGATACTATTCCCATAAGACCAAGGCCTCTCCTTCATGACCCCATCTAACCTTAATAACCCTCTCAAAGCCCCACTCCAAATACCATCACACTGGGGTTAGAACATCAACATATGAATTTAATGGGGATACAAATATTTAGTCCATAACTTCAGTTTACCATCAGGGCCCCTGATTATCTTCTATAGCAGTCTGGGTAATTAGAGCTGAGATCTAGGGATTTAGAGTATTTCAGAGTGAAGAGGTGAACATTGTAGAGTAGATGACATTGGAGACAAAGAAATTCCAGAGAAACTTTATATAGGTAACACTTCAATACACTGAAAAAGACAAAAAGCTATAGAGATCCACGGGATGACAATCTGTACCAGCCACCAAGATATAGAGTATATGTTGTGACGGAATGTACATCTTCCAGCTTTGTTAGTGTGCTTTTACATAATCAAACTATGACTTGGCTGAGAACTCAGTAAAGATTAAATGTGATAATGTTCCCTTATTTGGCAAGCTAAAATGCAACAAATGATAATGCTCCTGTATTTTTCAGTATATTAACTTAAAATACTAAAATATGTTTTGTATAGGTAGTGAAGAAGAGCGTTTTCTGAAAAATAAAGACTCTTGCTTAAGTAGTAAGAAAACCAGAGTTGGCTGGTACTGTATTTGAAGAGAAATTAATAGTTTTGACATGCCCATTTCTGCCCTCAGTCAAGAAGGGAAAGGCAGCTGATTGGTTTTTAAGTTTTCATTTATAGCTAAGCTATTTTTCCTATCTGTTAATGAACTCTTGAGATGTATCATGTCTTTCTCAGGATTGCTAATTAGCAAAGAAACTTGAGCCAAACTTACATAATTGTTGTTACTGTGAAATCTCAGTCTTTTGGCAGGATCACCATGATATAGAACATAGCCAGAAGGGTTGTATTATTGAAAAAAAATGTACATGTGCAAGAAGGGGAGCTAAAGGTGAAATTGAAGAAGTGAGATTAAAAACTTCATTCACAAGGACAGTATCGATTAACTAAAAAGTGATCATTACTATTGCCTCCCGTAGTAAAAGTAGGAAAAAAAAAACCAACCCAAAGTGTATAGGTATCATATCATATTAAACTAAATGTAATTGAAACCAGCTTCATGGGCATTTATTTATCTTTTGCTTTTTATAAAGAGATTTCAAATTTGACCTCCAGAATCCTCTCTAACCTTTCTTAGAAGTGCAGTGTAGAATCCTGGCAGTAAGTCATTAATTGTTTAATGTTTTTGTAAAATACTATTTTTTAATAGGTCTGTCTTCTGGCAGTGACAGCACTGTTCCAACTATTGATTATAATAAGCTTATTTTAGGATTTAATACATCTCTTTGTGTTTTGTGCACATGCATGTGTGTGTGCACACGTGCACGGACACACACACACATTGCTGTGCACAGAGGGCAAAAGTTTAGAACTATCAGATTTAGGTGGCTAACCTTCAGCTCCAGTTAAGAACTAAAATTAGATCCCTGTGGAATATATATCCAGTGACATCCATCAGAAAAGAGTGTAGGCCTAACCCTGAGAAGCCAGGGAGGCATCATTCAAGGGACTTTGCCTTAACTACAAAACTGTTTGCCATTTGAATTTTTATCTTAAAAATTCATGTGACTTTTTGTATTGTGAGTTGTAACACATTTGTTTATTTTCATGTAGAAACACTTCCCTATTTCCACCCTTGATAAATCTTTTAGTAAATCTTTTAGTTAAAAGAGGATGCACAAGGATTGTCCTGTGACTTTAAGTATCTCTGGCATTGTGCCAAATCTCCCAGATGAATGTGCCTATTTTAAGAGCAGGGTCCTATCCCATCACTATAGGAACACTGGTTGATTGCAGTGAGAGCATAAATCAAGCATGTGGCTAACATTGCAGACATAATGGATAAGAAGGTGGGGGTGGAATGGGGAATCCACTCTTATTAAAGAGAAAGTATTTAATTCTATTAAGGAGAATGGATAGGTATTTCAGCACACAATAGAAGACCAGAAACAGTAAATAATAATAAGAACCATGTTTAAGGACTTGTCTGTTTAAGGAGGAAAAACAATCAGCCTTAGTAGTTCACAGACCTAGCTTATCCCAGAATTGCTTTGAATGTTGTAACACTCATTTTTTAAAAATTTTGTCACCAGATACCAGTAGAATGAAAATAGAGTAGGACTGGGAGTCAAATAATAATCTTAGTCCTCTTTTCCATTATAGCTTTCTGTGCTGCTTAAGCAAATCATTTAGCTTCCTTGGGAGTCAGTTTTCATTATCTATAAAATAAATCCCCTGATCCTGAGTATGGGCTTCCTAGTTGGCTCAATGGGTAAAGAATCCACCTGCAATGCAGGAAATACAGGTTCCATTCTTGGGTTGGGAAGATCCCTTGGAGGAGGGCATGGTCACCCACTCCACTGTTCTTACCTGGATAATCCCATGGACAGAGGAGCCTGGTGGGCCTCAGTCCAGAGGGTCTCAAAGAGTTGGACATGACTGAGCACACACACACACAATCCTGAATATGTTATTAAGTAGTTTCTAAAAGGATTCTATGGTCAAATAAAGGAAGTATCAGCTTTAAAAACATGTTTCTTTTCCACAGTTCATCTGAGAATCTTTAATAGTTTAATAAGCCTTATAAATTTCCCAGATTTATTCTTTAACAAAACCCATTTTTTAATAGAACCTTTTGCACTGCTAGTGTTTATTGATGTTAAGTAGTCATTATAGCCCTTTATAGCTCTTAATATTCTGATTCTGGAAATTATACTCATTTTGTTTGGCTCTTCGACTGTTTTCTGGCCTGTAGTTATCATAGGGTTACTGCCAAGTTGAACTCACTGCCTCTGCTGTGTGTGTACTCTGCCCCTCTTTCCAAGTTGAACCGGAAAGTTATTGCATTTTCCTGTTTCTTATAAATAAAACAGACATTAATTTAGTCCTTGTCTTTTGCAGTGTTCAATTTCTCAGTTCACTGCCATTTCATTTTTGATTTGGTTGTTCAGTCACTGGCCCATTTTTAGAGATCTCGTTCTTAGAAATGTACAATTTTGTCTATTACTGTGTACCATCCTTTCATTTAATAAGCGCACTGTAATATGTAGAGTATTATCCCCATTTCACATGTAATGAATCTTATGCTCAGAAAAAAACAAATAACTTGCCTAGATCTCACAGGTAATAAAATAGCAAAGTGAAGTCTCTCTGACTTGGCAACTCAAATTTTCTATTATGGCATATATACTATAGTTATAGTGGTAAACTGAGTATTTTATTCTAAGGCAGCACATACATATTATCTTATTTAATTTCCTCAATAGCCCTATGAAGTAGATATTATCATTCCCATTTTATCTTGAATTTAGTAAACAGACATTTGGTGAATTGTTAATGAATGGATAAATAGATGAACAAATGAATATACAAACCAACCATGGTACAAACAGGCCAAGTTGGTCTGAGTCTTGGTATTAGATATAGAGTGGTTGCTTAGTCATTGAAAATGTTAATTGCTCAGTCATGTCTGACTCTTTGCGACCTCATGGACTATAGCCCACCAGGCTCCTCTGTCTAGGCAAGAATACTGGAGTGGGTAGCCTTTCCCTTCTCCAAGGGATCTTCCCAACTCAGGGATCGAACCCACATCTCCTGAATTACAGGCAGAGTCTTTACCATCTGAGTCACCAGGGAGGTACAATATCACTTATGTTACTTATGGAATGATGGTATAAGAAGTTCTATATGGGGCATCATTAGGACATCGTATTTCAAAGGTATGTTCTTATTTAAATGTACAGCCAAATTGTTGCAACAGAGAGACCCCCAATGAAGAAGTGATTTAAGGAATATGGGCATTTATTACCTTTCCAAATAACAATTCATAGGTGATCAACCATGCAGGTGAGTAGCTCTGCTCCATGTGTTGATTCAGTGACCTAGCTTCTTTACAGGTTTGTCAAGTCCTATCTTTGCCATTGAACAAAGCCTATACTGGGCTGCCACTTCCAGGTACTGGGCTGCCACTTCCAGGTTCTGGGCTGCAGGAGGGGACAAGAAAGGGGAGAAGGTATGCCCACTATTGTAATGACCCAAACCTGAAAAGGGCATACAATGTGTCCTCATATATTCCATTGGCAAGAGGAATGGAATGGCCATGAAGAAGAGCTGAGGAGTGTAGTGTAACCAGGCAGCCATGAAACTTGCCACAGTTCTCTTACTGTTTAAGAAAGTGAGGATGGATTTTGATGGATATCTATCACTTTTTACCACAATGCCTAATAATTAAAGCCTTAGTAAGTTCCCTGGTGGCTCAGTGGTAGAGTCCACCTGCCAAGGAGAAAATGTGGGTTCAGTCCCTGGGTCTAGAAGATCCCCTGGAGAAGGAAATGGCAACCCACTCTAGTATTCTTTGCTGGAAAATCCTGTGGACAGAGAGAGGAGCCTGGCAGGCTACAGTCTATGGGGTCGTAAAAGAGTTGGGCACGATTTAGCAACTGAGCAACAAAAACAGTCTGTTTATGAGGCATTATAGTATTTCCTCATTACTCTGAGATCTGAGTTAATTTTACTGCCTTCATTATATATTTGAAGAAAACATATGGGATAAATGCATTCTCTAGAGCAGTGCCTTCACATTATTTGTGATGAAGGACCAAGTTTTTTGCTTGTTTCTTAATTTTCCTCTAATTTGTAATAGACCAGTAGTTTTGAAAGTACAATGAAAATGAATCATTAAATAATTACATTCTTGGATAGCAAAGTCAAATCACTATAACAGTTTCTGAATACATATTCTCAACTTTTTATGTGCTTAGTCACTCAGTTGTGTCTAACTCTATGACCCCATGGACTGTAGCCCACCATGTTCCTCTGTCCAAGAGGATCTCCAGGCAAGACTACTGGAGTGGGTTGCCATGCCCTCCTCCAGGAGATCGTCCCAACCCAGGAATCAAACCCAGGTCTTCCTCACTGTGGGCAGATTCTGTACCATCTGAGCCACCAGAGAAGTCTAAGAATATTGGAGCGGGTAGCCTATCCTTTCTCCAGCAGAACTTCTCAACCCAGGAGTCAAACTGGGGTCTGCTGCGTTGCAGGTGAATTATTTACCAGCAGAGTTACCAGGGATGGTCTGATAACAGACAGTTTGTGAACTGGCACCAATCTGCAGACACTTTTGAGTAGTAATATTTGTCTCAAAAGTATTTGCTTACTACCTCTTTGGGGTTGCCAGAGTATAATAGAATAAGGTTGCCAAGAGAAATATCAGTAACCTCAGATATGCAGATGATATCACCCTTATGGCAGAAGGTGAAGAAGAACTAAAAAGCCTCTTGATGAAAGTAAAAGAGGAGAGTGAAAAAGTTGGCTTAAAGCTCAACATTCGGAAAACAAAGATCATGGCATCTGGTCCTATCACTTCATGGGAAATAGATGGGGAAACAGTGTCAGACTTTATTTTTTTTTGAGCTCCAAAGTCACTGCAGATGGTGACTGCAGCCATGAAATTAAAAGACGCTTACTCCTTGGAAGAAAAATTATGACCAACCTAGATAGTATATTCAAAAGCAGAGACATTACTTTGCCGACTAATATCCGTCTAGTCAAGGCTATGGTTTTTCCAGTGGTCATGTATGGATGTGAGAGTTGGACTGTGAAGAAGGCTGAGTGCCGAAGAATTGATGCTTTTGAACTGTGGTGTTGGAGAAGACTCTTGAGAGTCCCTTGGACTGCAAGGAGATCCAACCAATCCATTCTGAAGGAAATCAACTCTGGGATTTCTTTGGAAGGAATGATGCTAAAGCTGAAACTCCAGTACTTTGGCCACCTCATGCAAAGAGTTGACTCATTGGAAAAGACTCTGATGCTGGGAGGGATTGGGGACAGGAGGAGAAGGGGACGACTGAGGATGAGATGGCTGAATGGCATCACTAACTGGATGGACGAGAGTCTGAGTGAACTCCGGGAGTTGGTGATGGACAGGGAGGCCTGGTGTGCTGCGATTCACGGGGTCACAGAGAGTCGGACATGACGGAGTGACTGATCTGAACTGATGATGTCTATATTATAAGCAAAGACATTTTCTTTGTGTATATAAAACTTGACTTTTCTCTTTAAAAAGTATTTTTAGGAATCAACTTTTAGGACAGCATATAAATCATGATGGATTCATTATTTGAATGCTCATATACATGTCATAGCCTGTTTCGCTTGTTTCATAGTTGAAGTTAAAGCTAATTCTGGTTTTACAGATTTATAGTGAAAAGCTTACCATTCTGGAGCTGGAAGAGGGTTGCCTAAAAGAGTCTTGATGCAAGATATAGAGGAAGAAGAAAGTCTAATAAAGTGACATGCTGAGGGTCACAGCTAAATGAGAGATAGCATAGTATGATCATGGACTTCAGTGGAAATCACACTGGAGTCAGATGATCTGGATTGAGTCCTGGCCTTCTACTTCTCAGTTAAGTGTTCTTAGGTAGTCATTTGATGAATCACATAGTCAGTGTTCCGGAGAAGGCAATGGCACCCCACTCCAGTACTCTTGCCTGGAAAATCCCATGGACTGAGGAGCCTGGTAGGCTGCAGTCCATGGGGCAGTGAAGAGTCGGACACGACTGAACGACTTCACTTTCACTTTTCACTTTCATGCATTGGAGAAGGAAATGGCAACCCACTCCAGTGTTCTTGCCTGGAGAATCCCAGGGACGGGGGAGCCTGTGGGCTGCCATCTATGGGGTCGCACAGAGTCGGACACGACTGAAGTGACTTAGCATAGTCAGTGTTCAGTAAGCATTCCTTAGATTGAGGAATGTATATGAAATTTTTTTGTAAACTATAAAGCACTTAAGCAAACAATGTTGCTATTATTATTAAAATTATGAAGTCATCCTTTCTGATACTAAGTCCACTGCTTTTCCTGAACTCTGCTATATTTCATGCTAAACACCTGTTGACAAGAGGAGTCATATTTAATATTGCATCAAATTAAAATTTCTCGAGAGGGGATAGGCTACCCACTCCAGTATTCTTGGGCTTCCATTGTGGCTCAGCTGGTAGAGAATCCTCCTGCGATGCAGGAGACCTGGGTTCGATCCCTGGGTTGGAAAGATACCTTGGAGAAGGGAAAGGCCACCCACTCCAGTATTCTAGGCTCAAGAATTCCATGGACTGTGTAGTCCATGGCGTCTCAAAGAGTCTGACGTGACTGAGTGTCTTTCACTTTCAAGTTAAAATTATGTTTATAAGGACTCTATAGCAATGTGGAAAAAGTAAATTTAAAAGACGGGAAACAAAATTATTTACACATGATGATTCTGATTCTGTAGGCTGAAGTAATGTGCTTGTTACTGATACTCATGTAGATTGACTAATGATAAATCCTTCTGTCCACTGCATATAAAATATGTTAATACTGCATAGTATAATTATAAATGTATTTTCTATTTTCTTTGATAGTTTAATGCATTTTACATTTTAAAGAACATGCATAAGGAATTTAAACTCTTCAGAAAAGAACTTTATTCAAAGTCACATAATTTTTGCTTTTCATATAAAAAGACTTTTTTAAACCATTGGACAAACCATCTCACCAGTACAATCACAAGAACAGTATTTACTGCTTCTCCCATTCCTTCTTAGAAAGGGCAACTATCCAGACAACATTAGTTGACTTCTACTAATGCTTTAAATTCAGGGAACTTCTTAGTATAGTCAGTGTATATGTTGGGTGCTTATTTGTTCTTGTTGCTCTGCTGAGGGCCGCAAGGATTATGAAGAAATAAAACATAATAATAGTCACAATTGAAAAAGTGCTTGTTATGTCCCAGAGACTCTTTCACAACAGCCCTCTGAGATATAAGTGATATTATTCCCATTTTACAAATGAGAAAGTGAGGCTCACAGAAGTGAAAAAAGTCTGAATCATAGTGGTAAATCTGGCTGCTAAATCCAGGTTTTTCTGATTTAAAAGCCTCTACAGTACATTTTCTTCTCATAAAAGAAAGATGTCCTTTCTACCTTTAGAGAGCCTATAGTAGCTGAGGCAAACTCATAAAAAAACAGGAAGAATTCACTAAATACCAATGATTGCTACAGATTTTCATATGGGCATTACTTGGAGAGAAAGAACGTTGGGGGCTGAAGTAGTAAGGGAAAACTTTATATCAAAAGTTAGTTTTAAGCTTAGTTTTGGAGAATGGAAAAAAAATAATCAAAGGAGGAGAAGGACTGATGCATATAAAAGGGAGATGGCAAGAAAGAAAAAAAAAACCTCTACATGAAATAATTTGAAAGAAATATAATTAGAGAGGAGGGTTTGATAGGGCAGCAGTATGAAAGAGAAGACTCAAAATGTAGGTTCAGTTCAGTCATGTCCGACTCTTTGCGACTCCATGAATCGCAGCATGCCAGGCCTCCCTGTCCATCACCAACTCCCGGAGTTCACTCAGCCATCTCATCCTCTGTCATCCCCTTCTCCTCCTGCCCACAATTGTTCCTAGCATCAGGGTCTTTTCCAATGAGTCAGCTCTTCGCATGAGGTGGCCAAAGTACTGGAGTTTCAGCTTTAGCATCATTCCTTCCAAAGAAATCCCAGGGCTGATCTCCTTTCGAATGGACTGGTTGGATCTCCTTGCAGTCCAAGGGACTCTCAAGAGTCTTCTCCAGCACCATAATTCAAAAGCATCAATTCTTCGGCACTCAGCCTTCTTCATAGTCCAACTCTCACATCCATACATGACCACTGGAAAAACCATAGCCTTGACTAAGACGGATATTAGTCGGCAAAGTAATGTCTCTGCTTTTCAATATACTATCTAGGTTGGTCATAACTTTTCTTCCAAGGAGTAAGCGTCTTTTAATTTCATGGCTGCAGTCACCATCTGCAGTGATTTTGGAGCCCCCAAAATAAAGTCTGGCTGATCTCCTTTCGAATGGACTGGTTGGATCTCCTTGCAGTCCAAGGGACTCTCAAGAGTCTTCTCCAGCACCATAATTCAAAAGCATCAATTCTTCGGCACTCAGCCTTCTTCATAGTCCAACTCTCACATCCATACATGACCACTGGAAAAACCATAGCCTTGACTAAGACGGATATTAGTCGGCAAAGTAATGTCTCTGCTTTTCAATATACTATCTAGGTTGGTCATAACTTTTCTTCCAAGGAGTAAGCGTCTTTTAATTTCATGGCTGCAGTCACCATCTGCAGTGATTTTGGAGCCCCCAAAATAAAGTCTGACACGGTTTCCACTGTTTCCCCATCTATTTCCCTTGAAGTGATGGGACTGGATGCCATGATCTTTGTTTTCTGAATGTTGAGCTTTAAGCCAACTTTTTCACTCTCCTCTTTTACTTTCATCAAGAGGCTTTTTAGTTCCTCTTCACTTTCTGCCATAAGGGTGGTGTGATCTGCATATCTCAGGTTATTGATATTTCTCCCGGCAGTCTTTATTCCAGCTTGTGTTTCTTCCAGTCCAGCATTTCTCATGATGTACTCTGCATATAAGTTCAATAAGCAGGGTGACAATATACAGCCTTGACGTACTCCTTTTCCTATTTGGAACCAGTCTGTTGTTCCATGTCCAGTTCAAACTGTTGCTTCCTGACCTGCATACGGATTTCTCAAGGAGGATCATAAATGCTAAGCTGAGGATTTAAGATCTTTACCTTATAACAATATATAAATGATAACCAGTACTGAACACTTAATGCTTTCCAAGCACTGTTTTAAGTACTCTACATATGTGATTTCATTGAGTAACTTTCCAAGATCACACCATTAGAAGAGAGTAGAGTCAGCCTTTAAACACAAATTTAAATCCAAAACCCTTGCCCTCAATCACAACACTGTTCTAGTTCTGGAGTCTATGATAAGTTGAACAAGTTTCAGGCCTAGGACCACTGATCTTAAACAAGTAATACACTTTACACCTCAAGTGATTTTTAACATTTACGAAAAGTAGTGTGACCAGATAATGACATCCTATCCCTATTCCTGCCACCCTGATACGTCTTTAGGACAGTTCAGAAGTTACGGTGTTTTTGCTAATGGCTTCCAGCTCTGCCTACGTTTCTGTTCTTACTGGTCAGTTACTCTCAGTTAACCCTTGGTCCCCAGCATCCAAGTTGTATCATTCCATTGTTAGTTGTAATTCATTGGTTCCTAGAGTGTGACTCCTGAACTGACAGCAATAGCATCAACTGGGAACTTGTTAAGAGTCCCAATTCTGGCTTCATTCCAGACTGACTGGAAACTCTGATTCAGTCTGTGTTTCAACAATCCTCACCTACAGATTATGATACTAAGTGAAATAAGTCTGAAAGAAAATGACAAATACCATATGATATCACTTATATGTGGAATCTAAAATATGACACAAGTGAACATATCTATGTAACAAACAGACTCAGACATACAGAACAGACTTGTGGTTCGCCATGGAGGAGGGTGAGTAGGAAAGCAAAGGACTGAGATTTGGGACAAACTATTATATGTGAATGGATAAACAACAAGGTCCTGTTATGCGGCACAGAGTGCTATAGTCGGTATCCTATGATAAACCATATGGAAGAGAATATGCAAAAGAATATATGCATGTGTATGTATAACTGAATCACTTTGCTGTACTGTAGATTAACACAAGACTGTAAATCAACTCTACTTCAATAAAATTAACAACAACAAATAATTCTTTTAAGAGATTATGATGCATGCTGAAAACTATTACTATAGTATACTCTAGCGTTTCCATTTGGGAGCTAGCTACCAAAAATTTTTTGACAAAACCTGGTATTAACATTGAGAATCTCAATCTTGAGTCTCTGCCACTGGGTCTTACAGCCTCACTTTATGGAAATAGCCATGGCTACTAAGCTAGTGGGAGGTTCCCAGATAGCTCAGTGGTAAAGAGTCTACCTGCCAATACAGGAGTTATGGGTTCGATCCTTGGGTTGGGAACATCACCTGGAGAAGGAAATGGCAAGCCACTTCAGTGTTCTTGCTGGGATAATACCATTCACAGTGGGCTACAGTTCATGGGGTTGCAAAGAATCTGGCACGACTGAGCACGTGCACTGCAACCTAATGAGCATTTTAAAAGGGCTTTTTGTCAGCCTCTCTGAAGTAATTATACTTTATGAGCATACCTAAGCTTTGCTTTATGATTTTAGTTCATTCCTGTACCTTACCTGTTAGTGAAAAGATTTTAAAGCAGAAGATATTTCCATCAATTTTAATGGGAAAAAATTATGTGTTTCATGGTTATCTAAGATACCAAAATAGTTTTCAGATTAAAAAATATATCAGTTGAACCGTGATAGCAAGTTTGTATAAATAAATACTTAGAAAGTTAATAAAAACAGTTTGTACTTAAAATGTTATGTAATGATGATTTATTGTACTTGCAAAAAGAGGAAGAGACTTGATAGTGAGAGGTGGCTGGTGGTGGAGGAATACAAAGCAGTTATTCTTTGGAAGGGGTTGGAGTGTCAGGTAGAAACTTTAAAGCAGATAATCTTTGGGAGTATGTGGGTATCTTGCACTTAAAAACAGCTACAGCACACCTGGGCCTGCCAGTGGGATACAGATGAAAGGAATGAGATGCCTCAACATCCATCTCACTCTATAAGGAGCTGAGTGCTTATTGAAACTAAGTGCTGTATAGAAGGAGAGCAGAGAGAGCAGCTGGGGAATCTTTTGTTCCCTTCAGTCTTCAAATTAAACCTTAGAAAAAGAGTGGGGTCCTGACTGGTGGAAGTGGGGACAGGGTAGGCCATGCTGAGGTAATGGTGGGCGAAGGTTCAGGACATATTGTCAGGGGACTGGGAGTCCGTTTGGAGCACTTGGAAAGGAAAGAAAAGGGAGAGTGTATGTGTGTGACAGAGATATAGGAAAGGGGACACTGAGCTTATTTCAGCTGCATTCTGTGGGCAACAGGGAACTATGGAAAGCATTTGAAGAGAGCAAGGCATGTTTTTGAAGGAGTAAAATCAACTGAAAAAAAATAGTTGTAGTACAGGAAAATACCATTAAGGCAAAGTAAAGAAACAAGAGCACCTTCGAAACAGAAGTTGTTCATGCACTCAACAGATGGGGGAATCATAAGGAATGCTACCTCTTCAGTGTTCTTGCTTATGGTTCATATGCAAAGAAAAACTTCTGATTCATACAATTGCAGTACATGGTTTAATTTTTCTTTATAATATTCTCTAAATAGAAATGGTTGTATTGAGTAGAGCAATGAATGTGTCTGTTAAATATAACTTCTTATATTTTGAGTACGTCTTTGATGTTTTTAAAATGTAATACAAAAAGGGAGGAGTTCATTGTCCAAGAAGTGGTATTGCTTTTCAAGAGACATTATAACAAAAAGCTACCTAACAGTTGTCACGTGAGGCAAGTCTGTGATGAGAAATGACATATCTAAAAACAACTGATTGAAAACCATGCTTGAAACAGTCTCAGTTGTGGATTTCCTGCAAGCCTTTAGGTGAGGCAGTTTTTAACTCTAAATTTTGTGGCCTCTCTAATCTCTTTTATGTAGCCTTCTTATGTCCCAGAGTTTTAACAGTCCATTTGGTTTATAGCCTTGGCTATTTGTATTCTTACTTTGCTCTTTTTCTTTCTTGAATCTGACAGTAGAGGAAGAAAGAAGTCATTCCTACCCACAGACTTGGAGCAGGGAGAGGAGATTTTATTGTTGTTTTTGGTTTAGAAAGAAAAGAACTAAAGATTTCTGTGTTTTATTAGATATGTAGAACTCCAAATTCACATATATAGTATTTTATAATACCTTATTTATTATGTATTTCTTAAATAGGAATGTAGATAATTCCTTCTTGGTTAAAATTATATGGGAGCAAAGGTTATTTAACTCTACCAACCAGGAATATAGCATGTAGGAAACAGTGTGTAAAAGAAATTTTTTTTTCTTTGTCTTGGATGTGAAAAATCTAAAATTGGAGAAGTTTTCCTATTTTATATATTTTTAATAATGGGCATATTATACTTAACTCTATCCCAAAACAGCATTCACAAAAACAATGCTTTTATAAATCATCATAAATATTAATTGGAAGTCCCTTCTAGTTAATCAGGTATGTTAAGGGATAGAGTTAACAATGCAGTGAAGTTTTTCTTAGCTTGCTAGGTTAATTTCTTTTCCACCTCCATCTAGAGAACATAGTACATTTAAAATTGACATTTCCATAGCTGTTTGACTCAGATGTACTGAGAAGATGCACATGGCCTAAAATTTCTGCCAAGATCATAATTCTTGACCCACAGATAGCCTCTTTTAGTTAAAGTCTGATGACAGAGTAATAGAAACTTTGTAAAACCTTGTATTGGTCATAGTTGTTGCTTTTGTTTTTATAAAATGTAATGGGTATAGAAATGGTTGGCAGTGGAATGTTTATACCTAATTCTCCTCATACAAGGTTTGAGTTTCAGAGACCCAGATCTGCAGTTGATGGAGAAGAAAACTGGACATTGACTTTTAAGAGAATTATCAGTGGTTCTTAAATTTGGCAATGACAGAAAAAATTTTTCAAAAAATTCAAGATAAAGTACACTTGGGTGCAAATAAAGAATTGTTTCTGAGATAGTGGTAGCAAGATTTGGAACCAGGACTACTAGTATATTTGTGTAACCTGTGCCCTACTCCAAGAAAACAAAGGAAAGCTAAGATCCTACCCACACTTTGAGCTTCCTAAGCCATATGTCCTGGCACAGGGCTGCGTGGAGGAAGAGGGCTTTTTTGGTAATTTGACCACCCAGTAGGAACACTGTCTGCAGTTGGCGTGGAGAGGGGCACCTTTCTGCAATTGACTGAAAGGAATCACATATGCTAGCTGAGCCCTCTTTGCAACTCAGTACTTGGAATAATTGTTAGCAATGTTGTCAGCAAAAGATCTTCTCTGGGGTCATTTGATAATTAAATGTTATTACATATTAGCTAAAGAGAGTTCTAAGGTTTATATAACATGGGACTACTGCCCATAGTACTATAAATTCGGAAAACATTAGCAAGGCTGAAACTGGGCATAAATGAAGGCTTCTTTAAATCTTTTTATAAGAGCCTATACTTGTGGCCAAATGTGAACCAATTCTCAAGGCATTAATTTTTATTTCCAGGAGGGGAATAGCTATGATTCAGACAATTACCTTCCATCCCCATAGTATATGTAGTCTGATATTAAAAATTCTTGAGAACAAACTTATATAAGATATTTGAAACTCATCTGTATAAAGTCACTAATTCTCTTTTAAACTAAGAATATTAGGCTGGAAGTTAGGAAACCCACACTCTAACTGTTGCTACCCCACTAATTCATTCTGGCCTCATACAAGTAGCTTAACCTTTCTGGCCCTCAATTTCCATATCTGTAAAGTGAAAGAAGTGCACCAAATATAAGATCTCTTTCAGTTCTAACATTCTGTAACTTTAAAAAAGTAAAAATCTTTTCTAGCCAGATCTTGAACTGCAATTTAATACACTGATAAACAGTCCATTTTAAATCACTTAAGCCAAATAACCATATTTTTCATACTCATTCTTGTTTTCAGAAACTTTGTGAAGGCATATTTAAAGTCCTTTTAAAGGACATCCCAACAACATGTCAAGTGTCCTGCCTGGAAGTTCTCCGCATTCTCTCCAGAGACAAAAAGGTTTTAGTTCCTGTAACAACCAAGGAAAATATGCAGATACTGCTGCGACTAGCCAAGCTAAATGAGTCGGATGATTCTTTGGAGAAGGTGTCAGAGTTCCCAGTTATTGTGGAGTCATTAAAATGTCTTTGTAACATAGTGTTCAACAGTCAGATGGCACAGCAGCTCAGTCTGGAACTTAACCTTGCTGCAAAGCTCTGTAACCTCCTGAGAAAGTGCAAGGACCGAAAGTTTATCAATGACATTAAGTGCTTTGACTTGCGCTTGCTCTTCGTCCTGTCACTTTTGCACACCGACATCAGGTCACAATTGCGCTATGAGCTCCAAGGACTACCGCTGCTAACCCAGATCTTGGAAAGTGCCTTTAGCATCAAGTGGACCGATGAATATGAATCGGCCATAGACCATAATGGACCTCCTCTCTCACCTCAGGAGACAGACTGTGCCATTGAGGCCCTTAAAGCTCTCTTCAATGTGACAGTAGACAGTTGGAAGGTGCATAAAGAGGTAAGGTCAAGAAGAGTATTCTCGTCTGCTTGGAATTTCATTGATTTGGGAGCAAAAATAAAGGAATGCTAAACAGGGAAATAGAAGAAATTTCCAATTCCAATTCCCTCATTAATCAGTTATATGACTCAGGATACATTTCTTAACCATTTGTAACTCTTATTCTTTCTGTCTGTGTGACACTTATCAGAAGAACAGGGTGAGGATGAACTGCTCTTTTGTAAGATGCCAAGTATAGTTCCTTTTTGAGTTGTACTATCATGTGTCTTTTTTTTTTTAAGTGCCTCTTTCAGAAACAGGGTTTAAATTATTATAAGAATTGATGGGAAACAAAACAATAATTCATAAAGGTATAGGCATGTTCATTGCCTCTGTTTTAAAGAAACATTAAGATATTTAGGCCAGTTGAATCAGTCAGTCAGAATGGATGTCTGCTCAGAAGAGTAAAAGACACTGTGCTTATCACCTGTCATACCAGTCTCCTGATGTGTTATTCTATCAGAAGTGTAGGATACAGCGAGGATATATGCTGATACACGGTCCTAGAAAACCAGTATAATTACACCAGAATATGGGAAGGTTATTTTAAACCACTTGATTTATTTCTAGACTAAGATCCTTTTCTGTGGCTTGGACCATCCAAGTGAGGCAGATTTGAGTTTATATTTGAGTACCACAAGAACAATATGCTAAATGAGAAGATTAGTTTAAGAAAGTCAACAATTTTCAATGAAGAGGACAAACCTTTTCCCTTGCTGCTACAATCTTAATATTTCACATTTACCCTCTCTCTTTAACCTTAAGTAACTCATAAAATTTAGTCTCTTTCTTAAAAAAAGAAAGAAAAGAAGTATTTTGGTGCCAGAGCAAATTATTTTTTTTGACAGTTAACTTTGGGACTTAAGTTAACATTTTCCCGTGTCCATTTGAGGCAGTTCTCACCATGAATAACGGTCTGTTTTTGCCAGCACCTTACTTTGAAAGGATTATCTCAGTGTGGTGCTATAGGAGCAGTATGCAGGCATCTGGGTTTTAAAGTGCAAATAGGTCTATATTTTGAAACCAAATATTTGAAGATCAGTCCTAACAGCTGTTTTAGATGACTGTAGTATGGTTAGTTTTTCCTGGGACTTGGCAGAAAAAGATACAGAAAGCCCACATGCTCCATTTGTGCTTTGAAACCAAATATTTGGAAGTATTTAAAATGTTATGTCTCTATGCTTATTTGGTACCTTCTATGGTTATTTTTCTTACACTGTTTGCTTTGGTGTTTTTAAGTTCTCCATTTAGTTGCAAGAGCTTTTCTGAGACTGTTGGTTTGCCATTGTTGGAGGCCCTGTTATTTAAATTGTGTCCAAAATAGTAGCTCAGACCCTTTCAGATTCCTGACAGAAAGGATTTATAGTTCAGCGGCTGCACATCAGCATATGATGGAATGATGTGTAATAAATAACAGTATACTGAGATTAGCCCTAATTAGTGTGCTTCAGTTATAATTAATAGCAGGGCTGGAAGAGGCTTTAGAAAATGTTAAAGTGGCAAATGCTTACTCTGTATTATAGACTGTTTATTTTTCAAAAGATACATGATAAAGGATCAGTAGTCCTGAAGTGGACATCTCAACAAATCCCTTGTGAGTTATGGATCACTGGATACAACCTTTGTAAAATGTACATAGTTAATATGCCTCTGGGCTATTTTGAAATTATCAGAAGTTGTAAACAGTACTGACAGCAGAGTCTTGAGAATGGAAAAGATTGGGCTTCCCAGGTAGCTCTAGTGGTAAAGAACCCACCTGCCAATGCACTAGACTTAAGAGACCCAGGTTTGATACCTGGGTTAGGAAGATGCCCTGGAAGAGGGCATGGAAACCCACTCCAGTATTCTTGCCTGGAGAATTGGACTACTAGTGGGCTACAGTCCATAGGGTTGCAAAGAGTTGGACACAACTGAAGCAACTTTGCACACATGCACACATGCATGGGAAAGGTTAATTTAAACCATTTGAATCTCCATAAGTCTCTAAATTCAAATTTTAGCAAGCATTTAGTCAGTCAACAAATATTTATGAACAATTGCCAGATATTACCCAGGCATTGTGAAATATATTGGCGAATAGTACTGAAGCAAACTTCAGTTCTATTGGTGAGACAGATAATTAGTAAACAAATCTGTAATTTAAATTGTGTTAAGTGCTAGGAAAGAAACAGTACAATGATGGAGAATATTTACTATAGTTAGAGAAGACCTTTGAAAGTCTCTCCTGAGATCTGAAGACTGAGAATGATTCAGCCTTCTAAAGAATGAGGGAAGGAAACCTTTCTCTCAGAGATTGAACAGCATGTGAAGAGGCACGGAAATCAGAGTATAGAGTACTTTTTATTGAGGTGTCTACAACTTGACTATGATGCTTTGGATATGGCCAACAAAATTGGAATCATCTAAACTGAGTGGGGCTTCCTTGGTGGCTCAGACAGTAAAGAATCTGCCTGCAATGCAGGAGACCTAGGTTTGATTCCTGGGTCGAGAAGATCCTCTGGAGGAGGATGTATTACTGGCAACCCATTCCAGTATTCTTGTCTGGAGAATTCCATGGACAGAGGAGCCTGGCGGACTACAGTCCATGAGCTCACAGAGTTGGACACAACTAAGAGACTAACACACTACAACTTGGCATAAAGAAAATCTATAGTAAGGGTGCAGAGAAACTCTTCCTCTTATCAGGAAGAGTTCATTTACCTGAATTTTAATATCTACTTGATTGTCAGATTAAAAACATCTTTCTCCAGGTGAGTAATCATCTAAAGAATTGTTAATACTTTAAAATACCAACTGAAATAAAGGGATGGGAAAGCTGACTGTATGGAAGAATCCAACTTTAAAATACATATTTAAAAATAAGATTTTCCTTATTCTGAAAGAGAATACTTGCTAAATAATACTTCAAAGATCTAAGGGAAAAAGCATATGAGCAAGAAGAAAGTACAAATTTACCTGTAAACCCACCACTCAGAGATAAGCCTTATTTGCATTTTGCTGTATATCTTTCTAATCATTCTTCATTGTATAATATATAAACATATATACTTTTTTTTTACAAAAATGCAGTCATTTTATCATCTTGCTTTTTTTTTTTCCACAATAAATTTTCTTGAAGAGTAGTAGATTACATGATGTGCTCCTTCAAGCCATAAAGTTTCTAGGACTGACCTCTGAGGTTGAGTGGACAGTGTTTCAGGTTCCCACCCTTTCTTTAAAAAAAAAGCACCTCTGATTGTTGCTGTTGCTATTGTTATTTTTCTTTAAATTTAGGTTATAACTAGACTTCATTTGGGATATAGAGTTCTGCATCCAAAAAAATAAATTTTAATAACCACTTTCTTTTCTTATTTGTTAAAAGATAACAAATCTTTATGAAAAAACAAAAGTGAAAGTTGCTCAGCCGTGTTCGACTCTTTGTGACCCCATGGACTATACAGTTCATGGAATACTCCAGGCCAGAATACTGAAGTGGGTAGCCTTTCCCTTCTCCAGGGGATGTTCCCAACCCAGGGATTACACCCAGGTCTCCTGCATTGCAGGAGGATTCTTTACCAGCTGAGCCACCAGGGAATCCCTTATGAAAGAACACTCACAAGTATATGTGCAAAAATACTTAGGAGTATTCCTTCATAAGGGCCCATCAACCTTTAACCAATGCCCTATATGTAAGAATTTGTTTTTTTTGCAATTGTTTGCTTTTCTAAATAGTAATACAGTGAATTTTCTTACAAAGTCTTTGTAGATAGATTCATGAAATTCCTGTGCCAAAGGATTTTTCAAAACTTTAGGGTTTTTTGTATGTATCATATGTATTTAAATGTATATGTATTACCAAATATTGACCTTCAGAAGAATAGTACTAGTTTATACCTTTCAAAACCTAAGCATTTCACTTTTTAAAATCTTTACCTATTTTACAACTCAGTTGTCACAAAAAAATATGTTTGGTTTTGGTTTTAACTGTTCCAGTAGGTATCTTTATGACTGTTCATTTACAATTCACAAAAACATGGGCTTCCTTGGTGGCTCAGACAGTAAAGAATCTGCCTGCAATGCAGGAGACCTAGGTTTGATTCCTGGGTCGAGAAGATCCTCTGGAGGAGGATGTATTACTGGCAACCCATTCCAGTATTCTTGTCTGGAGAATTCCATGGACAGAGGAGCCTGGCGGACTACAGTCCATGAGCTCACAGAGTTGGACACAACTAAGAGACTAACACACTACAACTTGGCATAAAGAAAATCTATAGTAAGGGTGCAGAGAAACTCTTCCTCTTATCAGGAAGAGTTCATTTACCTGAATTTTAATATCTACTTGATTGTCAGATTAAAAACATCTTTCTCCAGGTGAGTAATCATCTAAAGAATTGTTAATACTTTAAAATACCAACTGAAATAAAGGGATGGGAAAGCTGACTGTATGGAAGAATCCAACTTTAAAATACATATTTAAAAATAAGATTTTCCTTATTCTGAAAGAGAATACTTGCTAAATAATACTTCAAAGATCTAAGGGAAAAAGCATATGAGCAAGAAGAAAGTACAAATTTACCTGTAAACCCACCACTCAGAGATAAGCCTTATTTGCATTTTGCTGTATATCTTTCTAATCATTCTTCATTGTATAATATATAAACATATATACTTTTTTTTTACAAAAATGCAGTCATTTTATCATCTTGCTTTTTTTTTTTCCACAATAAATTTTCTTGAAGAGTAGTAGATTACATGATGTGCTCCTTCAAGCCATAAAGTTTCTAGGACTGACCTCTGAGGTTGAGTGGACAGTGTTTCAGGTTCCCACCCTTTCTTTAAAAAAAAAGCACCTCTGATTGTTGCTGTTGCTATTGTTATTTTTCTTTAAATTTAGGTTATAACTAGACTTCATTTGGGATATAGAGTTCTGCATCCAAAAAAATAAATTTTAATAACCACTTTCTTTTCTTATTTGTTAAAAGATAACAAATCTTTATGAAAAAACAAAAGTGAAAGTTGCTCAGCCGTGTTCGACTCTTTGTGACCCCATGGACTATACAGTTCATGGAATACTCCAGGCCAGAATACTGAAGTGGGTAGCCTTTCCCTTCTCCAGGGGATGTTCCCAACCCAGGGATTACACCCAGGTCTCCTGCATTGCAGGAGGATTCTTTACCAGCTGAGCCACCAGGGAATCCCTTATGAAAGAACACTCACAAGTATATGTGCAAAAATACTTAGGAGTATTCCTTCATAAGGGCCCATCAACCTTTAACCAATGCCCTATATGTAAGAATTTGTTTTTTTTGCAATTGTTTGCTTTTCTAAATAGTAATACAGTGAATTTTCTTACAAAGTCTTTGTAGATAGATTCATGAAATTCCTGTGCCAAAGGATTTTTCAAAACTTTAGGGTTTTTTGTATGTATCATATGTATTTAAATGTATATGTATTACCAAATATTGACCTTCAGAAGAATAGTACTAGTTTATACCTTTCAAAACCTAAGCATTTCACTTTTTAAAATCTTTACCTATTTTACAACTCAGTTGTCACAAAAAAATATGTTTGGTTTTGGTTTTAACTGTTCCAGTAGGTATCTTTATGACTGTTCATTTACAATTCACAAAAACAGAAAATTAAATTTCTCTTGAGGTTTAGCAAATTAGTGGAATTTGTTCATTTTAGATTCATGCCTCAATGTTAAATTCCTATCTGGAAGCCAATGCCATCAGTAGAATTTGGAGATTCTTTTCCAAATGTAGTAGCCTTATTTCCACATGTGGTGTCTGTCTGTCTGTCTCCCTACCTTCCTCCCTGTCTCTTTCTCTCCCTTTGCTGATAGTAGTGTACTTTAAAAGGTCAAATGGTCAAATGATTCCTTTTATAGGACCCAAAGTCAATTCTGGAAAAGTTCATGGAAATGATCCTATCTTCTTCCTGTTTTACATTTTGCTAAATCTCTTGGCTCATCGAGGAAAGCATGTCATTCTAGAGATCCCTTACTTTTAACATAGGTTCCCTTCTGCAGTGTTTCCTAGGTATCCATGCAATGTAGTGAAAAAGTAAAAGGACAAGCACACATGTTAGAGCCAGACAACCAAGTACAAACAGAGAGATAGTACAAGTATCTGAGTATTAAAGGATGCTGTTTGAGTGAGATAAGAAAGTGAGTATCTTTAGGAGTCAATTGGAATGTCACATTGTAACAGAAGAGATTGATCCCATAATTATTTTAGAGACTTCGAAGGAAATGTGAAAAAAGTACATGACATTATTTAATTAAAATAAAGCTTCTCTCTTTTAACTGAATCATTTTTTCAACAAACATTTATTTTGTCCCCAACATATGTAGAGTTTTGTATTAGGTACACAATATGCATTATAAAGCATCTTTGCCCTCAGAGAACTAACAGTACAATAGGAAAATCAGACATGTGAACAGATGGATACCTAACTGTTTTGTCCTATTATTTACTGTTCTTCTCTACACTTTCTGTATGTTTGAAAATAAAGAATTACCTCAGAATACACAGATGCTACAAATGCCATGTATTCTATAGATATTTGGAGGTATATCTGACCTCACTGTCTTAGTCTTTTTGCTAAGCAATATACCTAGCACAGAATAAATGTTTAGTGAGTATTTGTTTTATGAAAAATAAAATGATAGACAGTTTGTGCAATCTGCATAAACAGAAATATATAAGAGAAACAGCCCAAAGTGACAGGGAGGGAAAAAAGTTTATGATACTTTTAAAAATTTCAAAACTATTAAACATTTTTTCTAGAAACCTAAAACGTTTAATAGCATTGTTTAAAGAGCAGATTCTAGCTTTTTTGAAGATACAGCACACTATTTTATAGCATTTATATTTCCCTTTGTGAGTTAATTCAAAAAAACATTTATTACTTTTTGCCCAGCACCATGTTAGCTGTAACAGATGTGGAGGTAGAATACTTAATCTTTGCCTATAAGGAGACAGAGATCTTTGAACATAATATAATTTAGAAGGACAAATAACTGAAAAATAGCCTGGGTAAAATATAGGGTGAAATACTACCCAGGGTATAGCTATATTTCCAGGTAAGAGTACATGTGTACGTTTGTGTGTGCATGTATATTTATGTTTCACCTTTGTAGAATTGAAATTTAATTTTCATAGGACTAGTTTCCTAAACCTTGTTGAACTAATTAGAACTACCCTAGGATAACAGCCTGTTTAGGACTCACTGGTGTGAAGTATTCTCCTTTCAGACTTTTTCTTAGGCCTTGATTAGATCAGTTAAAGCTTTCAGTGAAAAGGTATGAAGATATTGATACCTTTACTAAACAAAAGTGAAAATATTGCACAGATTGCATAGGACCTCTCTTTTAGTATTATGTCATTTTGATTTCTGCTATCCCAACAAACTTGCTTGCTTTTCTCTTTCTTCCTCCTCTCTTTGTCTTAGGGATTTTTTTCCTTATCAATCTTTGGAGATAGTAGGATTTCAGAAGAGAAAATATTGATGCCCTAAAGATATAAAATCTAAGCTCTTGAAGAAGTAAATGACAGTTTATAAGTTGTTTGTATACTGTTTTGTAAAGAGCAATTATATTTAATCCTTCAAGCATCTATATGAGACAGGAGGATTAATCTCATTTGACAAATGAAGACAGTGAAGATCAAAAAGTTTAGTCACGCAAGAGAATAACCGATAGTAGGAAGTCATGTCCACTCTAACCTTTGTTAAGTAAGACATCTTAAATGATAGAGATCTATTCAACAAATATTTATTGAGCCATAGACTCAATAAAAAAGTCTAGAAACAAGCATATACATATATAATCAACTGAGTTATGATACAGGAAACATTGAAGTGCAGTGGGAAAAGGTGGGTTTTTTAATCAATTAAAAATGAATTTAGGGATTTCCCTGGTAGTCCAATGGTTAAGAATCTGCTTGCCAGTGCAGGGGACACAGGTTTGATCCCTGGCCTAGCAAGATTCCACGTGCCTCAAGGCAACTAAGCCATGGGCCACAACTCCTGATCCCACACTTGAGCCAGCAAGCCACAACTGTTGAACTTGTGTTATGCCTAGAGGCCATGCTCGCAACAGGAGAAGCCACTGCAATGAGAAGCCCACACACGACAACTAGAGAGTAGCCCCTGCTCATTGTAACTAGCGAAAGCCCGCATGTAGCAACAAAGACGCAGCACAGCCAAAACTAAATAAATACATTTAAATCTCTGCCTTATACCATACAGAAAAAATGAATTTGTGATGGGTAAGAGATTTTAAAATGTAAAAGGTAAAGTAATAAAAGCTTTTGGAAGAAAGCAGAAGATTATCTTCATGACTCTATTTTAAATAAATCAAGCATTTCTTAAATATGAAAGATTTTTAAAACAGTACAAAATAAAGATCAAGCCATAAAGGAAAAATTGACAAATTGGCTTTCATTAAAATGAGTTTGTCAAAAGAAGAAGGTAAAAAAAACAAGCTACCAAATGGGAAATTATATTTGTAATACATATATGCAATAGGTACTCTACCTAGAATGCTTTAAAGAAGTTCTACAAAGTGTCAATCAGCCCAATGGGAAAATATGCGAAAGGCTTGAACAGGCACCTCATAAAAGAGCTATACAAATAACTTACAGACATAAGAAAAAAATGTGTTCAACATTATCAGTCATTGGGAAAATGCATAATAAAACCTCTGTACATCCACTGAATGGCAAATTTAAAAGACTGACAATACCAAGTGTTGACACAGCTGTAGAGAACACTGATAGACAGTAAGCTGGTATAAACACTTTGAAACACTGTTTTGTGGAACCTCCTAAAGTGTGTCTTATGTATATGACCCAGCGTACCAAATGACCTGTAAGAAAGTATGTACATGTTCATAGCAGCACTCTTCAGTATAGCCCACGTGTCCAGCAAGAGTAGGATGGATATGTGAATTATAATATACTCATATTCAGCAGTGACTTCCTAACCTAGCTATGAAGATACAGATTGTTTTCCCTAGATGTCAGAATGGAACTCTTGTAATACAGTATTACACAACAATGTCAGACTGCTTGAAAAGTTTCTAAATGTTCAAGTATACCTTCTATCCTCGTGGCATTGCAGATCAGTGGCAAACAGTGCAGACCAGCACTTCAAATAACAGTAATCTCAAGTGATAAAAATCAACAAACTACAACTGTACAGAGCAAAGTGGATGAATCCCACAACCAGATGCAGAAGGGTCTCTATTTTATGATTCCCTTCATATAAAATTCATGACAACAAAAATCACTCACCTGTGATGTTATTTGTTAGAATTATAATTGAAGAGCTAAAGATCTATCATTTGAAGAGGTCATGAGGGCAGTTCTGAGGTTCTCAGTCCTGGCATTGCTTTGTTTTCATGCTGGTTGTATGGACATGCTCATTTTGTGAAAGTTTATCTAGCTGTACACTTAGGATTTGAACACTTTTTTATGTTTTATTTACATTAAAATTATTGAACATTTATTAAACATATGCCTTCTAAACTTGTGAAGGTAATAGATGAATGGAGAAAACAATGCCTATGTAAGTATATAAACAAATGTGAAATTATAGATTATGATTCCCTGAAAGAAATCGTAACAAGATACAGTGAAAGAGAATAATAAAAGAAGGAATTTACTTAGATAAGGTGGTTCCAGAAGGGGCTTCTCTGAGACCTGGAGGATGAAAAGGAGTCAGCGATAACCATGGCAAAAACTCTAGGGACTTCAGTAGTTACTTTGAGTAAAGAAATAGAATTTAGTGTATTTACGGTAAAAGAGGATATGCAGACATAAGGTACAACCTGGGAACTGGTGTCACAAAAATTGGGACAGGAGAAGGGATGGAAAGAAGTAGGATTTTCACTTGCAGTTGCAGAAGTGAAAAGACTAGTGGAAAGACCAGAATGGAGTTTTGCAAGAGGCTTCTTGACATTAGCATGAGAAGAGAATGATGTGATATTTAAAATAAAGAAAAATCTAGTGTTAAAGGAAGTGTATTCCTAGTTAATTATCCAAACCAAAGAAAATATGATCTTTTTAAGAGTTAACTGCTGTAGTTAGTTGCTCAGTCGTGTCCGACTCTTTGCAACCCCATTCACTGTAGCCCACCAGGCTCCTCTGTCCATGGGGCTTCTCCAGGCAAGAATACTGGAATGGGTTGCCATGCCCTCCTCCAGGGGATCTTCCCAACTTAGGGATCAAACTCTGGTCTCCCGCATTGCAGGCAGATTCTTTATCATCTGAGCCACCAGGGAAGCCCAAGAGTTAACTAATAGATGAATTTCACGTGCATTTCAGTGTGCTTCATGTAATGTGATGTATGCAAAAGTAATTTGCATATTAGAGAATTTTGATTCAGGCATTTGAAGATGGATGGCAAGTAGAACAGCATTCATTCCAAACCCTTAGCATCTGTAGCATTCCACTGGTCCCCCCTCCCCAACACACAATAATTTCCTTATCACTCATTTCAGTTCTATCAGCCTTCCCTTTTGATTTCTTCCTACCTCATCCTTCCCCCTCATCCTCAAATGTTTCATCGAAAGTACTAAGCATTTTCATGTATGTCAGCTTCTTTAATCCTTTTGTATCCCCAGCAGTCTCATGTTTGTGGAGCTGCATAGAGGAAACTTTGGCTCAGAGAAGCTATATGACTTGCCTAAAGTCACAACCTATACTCTTGACTCTAAGTGCAGTGCTTTTTCTATCATGTCATTGAGACCTTCATCTTTTCCAAATTAGCATGTGATAGTGTTATTTCAGAATATTGAAATATGAAATATTTGAAATATTGATATATTCAAAATATTACATTATGAATAATGCAACTGTGCTGTTGTTTGTTAGACTTTATAAAAAGACATCTTTCTAGAAGCGCTAAGTTATATATAGGGATATAAGATGTTGTTGTTCAGTCATTAAGTCGTGTCCAACTCTTCACAACCCCATGGACTGCAGCACGTAGTGCAGTGCTTTTTCTATCATGTCATTGAGACCTTCATCTTTTCCAAATTAGCATGTGATAGTGTTATTTCAGAATATTGAAATATGAAATATTTGAAATATTGATATATTCAAAATATTACATTATGAATAATGCAACTGTGCTGTTGTTTGTTAGACTTTATAAAAAGACATCTTTCTAGAAGCGCTAAGTTATATATAGGGATATAAGATGTTGTTGTTCAGTCATTAAGTCGTGTCCAACTCTTCACAACCCCATGGACTGCAGCACGCCAGGCTTCCCTGTCCCTCACCATCTCCCGGAGTTTGCCCAAGTTCATGTCCATTGAATCAGTGATACCATCCCAACCATCTCATCCTCTGTCACCCTCTTCTCCTTCTGCCTTCAATCATTCCCAGCAACAGGGTCTTTTCCATTAAGTTGGCTCTTCACATCAGGTGGCCAAAGTATTGGAGCTTCAACTTCAGCATCAGTCCATATATGTATAATGTGTGACCATATTTCACTTTACATAGACTTGGAATCAATTTTATATATATATATATATATATATATATGTATGTATACACAAACCTTTAAAGCTTTTAATAGCTTTTGAAGTAATTGGAAACTTCCTAAAATGTAACATATCTAGGATCTGATTATAGTAGATAATTATCACTAATTTCACGTCTTCTTAATTACTAAAAATCTGGAGTAAAAAAGGTATGACCTTGATGCAGATGGTTTAAAAAATTGTAGTGGCCCAAGATCTCACTTCATGGGTAATAGATGGGGAAACAGTGCAAACAGTGTCAGACTTTATTTTTTTGAGCTCCAAAATTACTGTGGATGGTGACTGCAGCCATGAAATTAAAAGACACTTACTCCTTGGAAGAAAAGTTATGACCAACCTAGATAGTATATTCAAAAGCAGAGACATTACTTTGCCAACTAAGGTCTGTCTAGTCAAGGCTATGGTTTTTCCAGTGGTCATGTATGGATGTGAGAGTTGGACTGTGAAGAAGGCTGAGCACCGAAGAATTAATGCTTTTGAACTGTGCTGTTGGAGAAGACTCTTGAGAGTCCCTTAGACTGCAAGGAAATCCAACCAGTCCATTCTGAAGGAGATCAACTCTGGGATTTCTTTGGAAGGAATGATGCTGAAGCTGAAGCTCCAGTATTTTGGCCACCTCATGCGAAGAATTGACTAATTGGAAAAGACTCTGATGCTGGGAGGGATTGTGGGCAGGAGGAGAAGGGGACAACCCAGGATGAGATGGCTGGATGGCATCACAGACTCGATGGACGTGAGTCTGAGTGAACTCCGAGAGATGGTGATGAACAGGGAGGCCTGGGTGCTGTGATTCATGGGGTCGCAAAGAGTCGGACACGACTGAGCTACTGAACTGAAGATCTCACTAAAAATAAAGAGGTAAACCAAATGATTATTCAGAGCTTAGCTTATTTCCTATTATTTGCCTTCCTCTGACAAGTGAAAGTTGCTCAGTCGTGTCAGACTCTTTGCAACCCCATGGACTATATGGTCCATGGAATTCTCTAGGCCAGAATACTGGAGTGGGTAGCCTTTCCCTTCTTCAGGGGATCTTCCCAACCCAGAGATTGAACCCAGGTCTCCCACATTGCGGGCAGATTCTTTACCAGCTGAGCCACAAGGGAAGTGCAAGAATACTGGAGTGGGTAGCCTATTCCTTCTCTAGTGATCTTCCTCACCCAGGAATCAAACCGAGGTATCCGGCATTTCAGACAGATTCTTTACCAACTGAGCTATCTGACTGTCTACATGTCTTTAACACCACTGAAAGTGAAAGTGAAGTCACTCAGTCATGTCAGACTCTTTGCAACCCCATGGACCGTAGACTACCAGGCTCCTTCATCCATGGGATTTTCCAGGCAAGAATACTGGAGTGGGTTGCCATTTCCTTCTCCAGGAGATCTTCCCAACCCAGGGATTGAACCCAGGTCTCCTGCATTGTAGGCAGATACTTTACCATCTCAGCCATCAAATACCACTACCAATGAGTAAACATTAGAAAAATAGGAGATTAAACTCAGATTGCTTGTTTTTCATCACTTGCTTGTCACTTTGGAGAGCCTAGGAGCAAGATTGGGAGGAACTAGGAGATTAAGAAGATTCATTAAAATGAAGTAGATAGATTAGTAGATTTTAATCCATTGTCTTTGAAACTTGAGATAACATATTTTTACTGAGAACCCACAACCTGCTTCTGAAATATCTGATGGTATTATATGTGTTTGAATTTTTATACTGACTTGTAAACTGGAACAGTATACTATCCAACAGAAGAATCTAGACTTTTGGAAATGGAAAAGATCCCTAGTGGCACTGAACCTTGTGATCAGGTAAAACAGAGTAGGTAATATATGGATCTGAGCATTGTTTTCTTTGACTGACATGTCATAAAGGAGAGGCCAGATCAACAATTTCTGGTTTCAGCCACTTCTGGCAGTAGCTATAGCTGTTCATATGAGATGACTGTTCACTTGTGTTACCTTGGAAATTGTTCCTGGAACATCCTGGTGTCTTATGAACTCATGAGAATAAATGTTTTAGGGGTCTGATATGCCACAGGATGACTCCCAGGAATGTGGTAATGTACCAGACTCTTTGCTAAGGCATTCTTTCAGTCTCCAATTTTCCTTCTGTTCTATTTACCATAGAGTGAGTCTCATCAGTTTCGTGTCATGGCAGCTGTCCTTCGCCATTGTTTACTAATCGTAGGTCCAACTGAAGACAAAACAGAAGAGCTACACAGGTAGGTAGCCTCTGTTGATATCTCAGTGAAAGATATAATCATTTCTTATTGTTTTTATGCATCTGATTTTAATTGTTATAAACACAAGAAAGTAGAAATATTATAGTAAATTAGGTAGCCAGTTGGTTGAAAATCATTACTCTGCCCTGATGAGAAATTTTCATTCTGTTTCCTTTGACTTTGTTATATTGAGCCCCTCAGCAAGAGAAGAGAATTTGGCATTTGTTGCATTCAACAGCAAAGCCCAGAACAACAATAATAATATCACACAGTTATTGAATACTGTGTGTAGCATTATGTTGAGTGCTTTATAAAGACTAACCTCTCTTAATCATCACACCAATCTTATGAGGTAGGTACTATTTTTCCCTTTCAATACATGATGAAACTGAGTCATAGAAAAATCAAGCAGTTTCTCTGAGATTGCATATAAGTGAAAGAGCTTGGAGTTGAACCCTGATTTTAATTACTACACTTAAACTAATACTATATTTTCATTGTAAGAGGGTTTATCAAAAAGTATATCTTAAGCAATGTTAATTAAATTTTAAAAACTTATAAGAATTGGGTCACAGTCTCAAGCATCAATATATAAAAAAATAGTTC
>SJYC01037806.1:0-45026 GCA_006408675.1 Madoqua kirkii
GGGATGATCTAAAAATTGTATTTCTATATCTAGAAAGGACAAAACTTAATCCTGCAATATTTGGTTTTTAATGCTGTTGCCTCCATGATAAGCTGCTTATATACAGTGCTTCTCAAATGCTTTATGTTATAATCTAAGGTGTAATAAAACACCAGTGGATCCACAAAAGGATTTAAAACCCCAAGGAAAAACTGCAAGACTAGTATTGTATCATAATAAAATTAAAGAGCTAGTGTTAAAGCTCACTAATTCCTATTTTAGCATTTCAGAAAGTGACATGACATCATGTGATTGTGTATGTCCATTTAACATCTGTTCTTTCTAATTTGCCATGTGTGTATTTGAAACAGTTCTTTTTATTTTCTGTCTCTTAGTCAGTAAATGCCAAATAATATTAAAGGCTCATTTTGAAAAAGAAGAATTTTAATTGACTCCTAAAAGTCTTACTATGTTTGCATTTTAAAGGACTATTCAATCAAATTAAAATATTGTCTTTTTAAATTGCTTTTCAGTAATGCAGTCAACCTTTTAAGCAATGTTCCGGTCTCTTGTTTGGATGTTCTCATTTGTCCATTAACCCATGAAGAAACAGCCCAAGAAGCAACGACTTTAGATGAACTGCCCAGTGATAAAACAGCTGAGAAAGAAACAGTTTTGAAAAGCAGTACCATGGTATACAATGGTATGAATATGGAAGCCATTCATGTCTTACTCAATTTTATGGAGAAGAGAATAGACAAGGTAATGCTGATAAAATGGAGAAGATGCTTCTAAAGAATGTAATCGTGCCCATATACAAACATCACAGGATGTGATGTTTTTAATCTAAATTTTTTATAGCTGATATCTTGAATAATTACTTACACTCTGGAAAGCTTTTTATTTACTATAAATGACAAATTGCTGAAACCAAGTGAATTTATTTATTTAAAGCTAAAAATTGTGTTGATATGACACCAAAATTGTGACTAGTGCCTGAAAACAAAGGAAAAAGTAATTTTCTAGTGTAGATATTTTACAAGTTCTAGAAGTAAAAATTATCCCCCCCCCACAAAAAAAATTAATGATTAATATTTTCCATAGCACCCAAAAGACATCTTTAAAGGAAAATTGCCACTGTAAGCTACTTATTTTCTCCTTTCTGATCACTGTCTTTGTCAAGAACTATATTAAAAGGCAGAAAGTTAGTTGGGGTTGGTCATGAAAACCTTTGCTGCCTTTAAGCCCATTGTCTGAGCCAGTGAGAATCCTATAAAGTGTATGAAAAATCAAGGATACAAATGAGCATTAGTAAGCATGATGATAACTCATGAAATAGAAATATTTTTAAGAAAATAATTTTCTAGATAGTTTTTACAGCTTTGGTAACATAAAATATCTCCCCCTCAAAAAGAGGAGTATTAATATACTCAGTTATATGAAGAAAAGTAATACTGATAGAAAGTAATCTAATGCAGCATGTATGGTTTTCTTTATAGGGAAGCAGCTATAGAGAAGGTCTCACTCCAGTTCTCAGCTTGTTAACAGAATGTTCCCGAGCCCATCGAAACATCAGGAAATTTCTCAAAGATCAGGTAACTGTTTAATGCATATTTCATCTCAAAGTTAATCTTCTTATGTGTATTTTTTAACATAAAATCAATAAGTCAAATTCTTTCACAGTTATTTCCTTTCAGAATGTCAGAAATTCAAAAAAGTTAGTGTTAATCTTTAAAATCTTCCTAATCCAGAAATAAGTGACCCTATATATTTTTTAAGTCTTTCATTCATTTATTCAACAAATGTTTATTGAGATTTGTGTGCTGTGTCTAAGCCTTGAAATACAAATGAAGTCTTTGCCTTGTGGAGTTTCCCTTATAGTAGGGAGATTAAAAAGTCAACAAATAAGTATCTTGATACAATGGCAAGTAGTGATAAGTGTTCTGAAGAAAGATAAAGAAGAAGGGAAAACTTAAGGGAATAAGGAAGAGCCTCTCTGAGAAAATTTGAGCAGAAGCTTGGATAAGTATGAAAAGGATCTTTGAAAATATCTGGAAGAGGATATTCTCTGAGAATAGTTCTGGGAATATTCTGGAAGAGGAATGTACCAGAGAGAATGAGTTCAGAGTCTCTGGATGAGAGGATATTTTGGTATGCTTAAGAAAAAGCAGAAAAGCTAGACAATGTTATGCCAGAGGGATAGGGCTGGATAAAGTACAAGAGGTAAGCAAGAATCAAACGTAAGGTTGTGTAGGACTTTCAGTTTTCTTCTAAGTGACGTGGGAAAGCATTGGACAGATTTGAGAAGGGAAGTGGTGTGACCTCATTTATATTTAAAGATATTCTGGCTACTAGATAGGCCAGAGGAGTGTGAGTAGATGTGAGGAGCCCATCCCAAAAGAGAACTGATGCTGAAGGTTATGATGGTAGTAGTTAGAGTTCATGGTAAGAAGTCATCTTCCTACCTACTGTCTGTCTGCATCTGTTTGTACCACCATATCCTTTGTCTTCCCTCTGTCACAGGGGATTAACTGTCCCTGCTTCCTTCTGTGGCCAGCCTCTGTGCTCATATCCTGGAACCCTTTTCCTCTCACCTCAAGAACTTTGCTCCTACATTTATTCTCTTTCTTCTCACCTTTTTTTTTTTTAATGTATTGGATCATTTTTGTCTGCACCCAAACACATCTCCCATCTTAAAGGCAGAAAAGCCTTCCCTTAATCCCACTTCTCAAGCTGCCTCCCCATTTCTCTGCTCTTCTTCATGGAGTGTTCCTCAGAAGAGTTTTCTGTGCTCACCTTCTCTCTCCTTTTCGCTCATTTTGATTCTCGTGTGAACCCACTGAAATTAGGTTTTCATGCTTTCCACTCCACTACAGAGGTGTTTATCAAAATATTGCCAGATCTAATAGTTCTCAAATCTTTTTTTTATTCCCCAATACCATCTTGATATAACTAAGTATTCTCTCCTTTTTGAAGTAATGTCTTCACTTGGTTTCTTGGACACACAGGGAACCTCTTCTTTGCAGTGTTCTGAGTTTCCCAAGATGATGTTATCTTTGTCTCTATGTCTGCTGTCTTGCTGATCTCATTTAACAATCTTGGTTTTGAAAATCTTCTGTTCGCCAATAGCTCCCAGATTTCTAGCTCTAGCCTTGTTTGTCCCCTAAGCTCTCCAGACTTATATAATGTATGCCTACCCATCTCCTCCCCTTAGATGGGTAGTAGGTAACTTAAGTTTAACATATCCCAAACTAATCTCCTGACTTGCTGTCCTCCGTCCTTCTATCTTCTTCTTCCTCATTCAATACATGGCACCACCATTCACCCCATTGTTTATTGTCAGGTAGAATTTCTCTTAATAAATGAACTAGGTTCATTTTTCTCTGTATGTTTATGGTCAAGATTTAATAAGCACTTTGCTCTGTGTAGATCATATTAATAGATATTGCTCATAAAGAGAGATTAGAAAGTAGGGACTCGTATCTTTGAAGAATTTATAGTCCATTAGAGGACTAGGTACCATCAAACATGAATAATCATTTAAGCAAAATAAATTAGATAATTGAATTAAAGTCATTTTCAAGTTCAATTATTTTAAGACATCTAAGAAAGACTTTGTGAAGAATAATACATGAAAATACTTTGTGTCATATATTTTAGCTTTTCACATAGGAGAGCCACATTCCACTAAACTTGCAGGATACCCCAAATATATCCTGTTTGTTAAACAGATTCTTTATATGAAGGCCTTAGTCTATACATTATATACGTACAAAAGACTGTGAGACCCACTCCTTGTCCTCAAAGAAATACTGCAGTACAAAGGAGACATAACAAGTAAAAGTTGACTAAAGAAGGATAAATGGCCCAATACAAAAGTCAACTTTCCTTCTGAGGAAGGTGCCCTCTAGACTATGATGATCAAGAAGGGCAGAACCTCAAGTAACAGATGATTAGTTTTGGTAACAGAGTAAATGGAACTATGGCTAATTTGTTATTGTGCCCAGTGGTTAATACCTGCTTAAATCTACCTTGTACATACCCAAAGTAAATTGGTCTTGAATATTCAGTATTTGGGCAGGTAGAAAGAGAACAGATGTTAGAAATTACTGATTTAGGTTGGATTAGTCTGGAGAGGCATATAGAAGAGCTGAAGATTCCATGGGTTTGAAAATGAAGTGGATGAGATTTCTCAAAAGAAAAAATTTAATAAAAGGTAGTATTTGGTGGAAAATAAAAATCTTGGAGAAAAATGATCCATTGGAGAAGGAAATGGCAACGCACTCCAGTATTCTTGCCTGGAGAATCCCATGGACAGAGGAGCCTGGCGGGCTACAGTCCATGCAGTTGCAAGAGTCAGACATGACTTAGCAACTAAACCACTACCACCACCAGAAGTGATCCAGACTTATGCAGTTTAAAAACTACAAAATTTCACTTTAAAAACTTGTTTTAAGGAACTGAAAACATAGCTAATAAAATTGTGTGATAACCTTTATTAATAGATACTGTGCTCTGGAACTGTAGGTACATACCACATGAAATCACTTGTTTCATGTCTCATTTCTCTAGAAATGGGAGATAAACTCAGTAGGGTTAGCTGAATCAAATAATAAGAATTTATTGTGTAATTATTTTGTGCTTACAGGGCACAAATAGCAATCTGCTCTGTCCTGCCAGAGATATTGAAATATGGATTCTGTAAACACTTGGGTAGATTATTCAGTTTTCTGAGATTTCATTTATGTGTTTTTTTTTAACACCTCCTGATACATGGTAGGCACTCAATATAGAAAGAGATAAAGAAGGAAGGAAGGAAATCAGCTGAATGGATTAAATAAAAATAATATGCACATAAAGAGTCTGGCATAGTAAATTATAACTTGACTTTGTGTCTGTCTTCATTTCCTAGCATAGTGCCTTGCCTATAGAAGGCATTTTTTAAAAGTTACTTGAATTAATGCATTCGTCCTTCATAGCAAATATTTATTGAAACCTGTAATGTGGCAGGCACTGAGAGTGGTAAACAAAACAGAAAGAAATTCCTGCCCCCAGACTCTTATGGAAGAAGGTAGACAGTTAAGAAATGTGTACTGTGTCAGGTGGTGATAAGTGCTGTGAGGAAGACTACACCAGGAGTAAGGGATGAGAAAAGATAATGCTGAAGGTGAATTCCTTAGGGTGATCAAGGATTGTCTTCCTGTAAGTGATATTTGAACAGAGACCTGAAGAAAGTAAGGGAATGAGCCAAACCAGTTTCTATAAAAAAGGTTTCTGGGCAGAGAGAGCAGCAAATGCAAAGACCATGAGGAAGAAAGTAGTCAGTTTAAGGAGTTCCATTTGTGAAAGTATAGAAATGTGAGCAAGAAATTGTCAGAAAAGTAGCAGGAAGACACATTATGTGAAACCCAAGGAATCTGGAAAGATCTCAACTTTTATTATGCATGAGATGAGAGGCCATGGGAACTGGAGGACTTTGAGAAGAGGAATGACATGCTCTGACTTTCAAAGGATCATCCTAACTGCTCTAGAGAATAGATCATAGAAGGACCAGAATGGAAGCAGGGATGACTTAGGAGACTGTGGAACAGTTCAGGTGAAAAATATTGGTATTTTGAATTTAGTAATACTAGAGGAGGTAGTGAGAAGTGGTTGGGTTGTGAATATAACCCAAAGGTAGAGTCAAAATAATTTGCTGATGGACTGGATGTGGGATGTGAAAGAGAGGAATTAAGGCTGTTTGCAGTAAACAATTGGAAGAGTGCTGAGTCGCTTCAGTCATGTCCAAGTCTTTGTGACCCTGTGGACTGCAGCCTGCCAGGCTTCTCTGTCCATGGGATTCTCCAGGAAAGAATACTGGAGTGGGTTGCTATGCACTTCTCCAGGGAATCTTTCCGACCCAGGGATTGAACCTGATTCTCTTATGTCTCCTGCATTGGCAGGTGGTTCTTTACCAATAGCACCACCTGGGAAGCCCAGGTTAATGAGATGGAAAACTGTAGAAGAAACAACTTTGTTGGGAGCTTCAGTATCTGTTCAGGACAAGCTAAATTTGAGAAGCTTTTAAAGTCTGGGGGTCATGGAAGAAATCAAGATAGAGATATACTTTAGGGAGTTACAGTAAATAGAGACCATATAAATCCATAAAACTGTATGAGATCACCAGTAGAGAGTGAAAATAGTAAAGAAATGTTGCCCAATAACTCAACCCTTGAATATTCCAACACTTAAAATACAAGAGGAAAGGGATTTCCATGGCAGTCCAGTGGCTAAGACTCCATGCTACCAATATAGGGAGCCCAGGTTTGATCCCTGATCAGGGCACTAGATCCCACATGCTCCCATTAAATATCCAGCATGTCACAACTAAAGATTCCATGTGTCACAACCAAGACCCAGCACAGCCAAAAATTTTTTTTAAAAGAACAAGAGAATAAAAGAGAATTGGCCTAGAGGCTAAGATGAAACAAGCAGTAAGATAGTAGGAGAACCAAAAGAGGAAAGGTCTAGGTGAGTGAGTGAGTTATCAAACAGACAAACCAAGCAAGCTTTGTAACTCCTCTGGGGACCAGTCTATAAAATAGGAATGACAGTGTTGATACCACTTCCCTTGCATGGTGACTGTGAGAGTTGATTATAGAGAATGTATGTATATCATCTATTACAGTACTCCTGCCTGGAAAATCCCGTGGACAGAGGAGGCTGGTAGGCTGCAGTCCATGGGGTTGCTGAGAATCGGACATGACTGAGCAACTTCACTTTCACTTTTCACTTTCATGCATTGGAGAAGGAAATGGCAACCCACTACAGTGTTCTTGCCTGGAGAATCCCAGGGATGGGGGAGCCTGGTGGGCTGCTGTCTATGGGGTCGCACAGAGTCGGACACGACTGAAATGATTTAGCAGCAGCAGCACATAGAAAGTATTCAATAATTAATAACCATTTTATTATAAAGAAAACAACTAGAAAACATATGTACACGGGTTTTTTGGGTTTTTTTGTTTGTTTGTTTAGTAACTAATGAAAATGTTGCAGAAATTAAAAGAAGGGAAAAAAATCAATGAGTAAGGGTATTAAATCTCTGAGGGAGAAAGAGAAATTTGACCCAGACTTTACAGTGGATTTTGGTAGAGGCAGCTGGGGCATTCCAAGGTGCTGAGATGAGTAAACACCCAAGAATGGATTTGAGTATATCATGGTGGTCAGTGAAGAGCTGTTTCTCTTCAGATGAAATTTCATTGCAGACGTGAAATGAAATTATATGAAGTTTGTTTTTGTTGTTGTTTCAGTTCAGTCGCTCAGTCATGTCCGATTCTTTGCGACCCCATGGACTGCAGCACGCCAGGCTCCTTGTCCATCACCAACCCCTGGAGTTTACTCAAACTCATGTCCATTGAGTTGGTGGTAGTGTTCAGTTTTATTTTATTTGAAAAACAATTTTTTACAAATGTTTGTTCTACTCTTATAAAATTAAGCTTGGTAGACATAAGAAAGACTAGTTGGATGGTACCATTCTTACTTAATCTAGCACTTAAACGATTGATAATGGTTTTGCATTTGTGCCATTAGGTTTTACCACCATTGAGGGATGTGACAAATCGACCTGAAGTTGGCTCAACTGTGAGAAATAAGCTGGTGCGCCTCATGACACATGTTGACCTGGGAGTCAAGCAAATTGCTGCTGAATTCCTTTTTGTCCTTTGCAAAGAGAGAGGTAGGTTAAACTCTTTGCCCTCTACTTTTTCACCTTTCTGAGGGTATTTGGAAAATGTTTCTGTCATTAGTGGCCATCTTGTTCTGCTCTTTTCAGAACTTATTCTCTATCTGTTCCATTAGAGGGTTTGAGGAGATAATTAAAAATTAATAATTTAAAAGCTTTTCTATACACTTCTGAATTTATTGAAGCATGCAGACAGATACACTACTAAACACAATCACATTTAAACTTTGCCTCCTATGTCCTTAACCCAGACTTCTTAATCCTTATGAGTCAGGACCTGGAATCATTATGAAGAATCTACTTACGTAATTAAAGTGTTACTATTTTGATAACCAGGCAAAGGCCTAGGTTAGTTCCCCTTTTTAATTTCTCTTGGAATTAAAACTACAGGAGTTTTAATCTCTTCATTTCTTCTTTATTGAATGTGAGCTATAGATGCTTAAGATACATCTGTTACCTTTGAGTTAATGGTAAAACAAAAGTAGAAAGAAATTTAAAATAACTATACTATAATAAATACTATTCTATAAGTTCAAGTGATTGCCTTCTGAAATACATCTAACAATTTAAATTATTGGGTTATTTTGCTCTGTAAAAGTTCTCCAAACAAGAACTTGAACCAAGTTATTCATGTATTTTTACCTATTTCTTTCTTCATCTCCTAGTTTATAAAAGTACTAGTAAAAGTCCCAACTAAGCAGATTTTATATTCCACTTTTTAAAGTCCCCCAGTTTTGTGAGATAGATAACTTAGAGGTGAGAAACTTCACTCACTTCATCAGTCAGTTGAATTCTTTTCTCCCCCACCAGCTTTACTGGGGTATATTTGACATATAAAATTGTATATATTTAAAGTATACAACATGATGATTTGACATACACTGTGAAATGATTACCTCTGTCATGTTAATTAACACATTCACTACCTCACATAGTTTGTGTGTGTGTGTGTGTGTATGGTGAGAATGCTTAAGATTTATTATCTTAGCAACTTTAAAGTGTACAACAGGGTATTGTTAACTATAGTCATCATGCTGTACATTAGATCCCCAGAAATTATTAATCTTATAACTGAACTTATTCATCCTATAAATTGTACCCTTTGACCAGATCTCCTTGTTTCCCTACTCTCTACCCTCTGGTAGTCACTAACTCTACTCTCTGTTTGTATGAGTTAGAATTTTTTTTCAGGTTCTGCTTAAAAGTGAGTTCTCTAGTATTTATCTTTCCCTGTCTGGCTTATTCACTTAGCATAAATATTCTCTAGGTTCATCCATGTGTTGCAAATAGCAAGATTTCATCTTTGTCATGGCTGAATAACATTCCATTTTATATACAGTTCACCATTGACCACGAGTTTGAACTGCTTGGGTTCACTTAGATATGGATGTTTTTTAAATAAATACACACTGTAGAACTACATGATCCATGATAGGGTAGATCCACAGTTGATTTGGTCTGTGGATGTGGAACCACAGACACAGAAAGCAGACTATAAAATTATATCCATATTTTCAGCTGCATGAAGGGTGGACATCCCTAACCCTAGGATTCTTTAAGGGCCAACTCTGTGTGTCTTATCTGTTCTTCTGTTGGTGAACACTTAGCTTGTTTCCATTTCTGGGCTATTGTGAAAAATGCTGCCATAAACATGGGAGCTGAGATATCTCTTAGTTACTGACTTCATTTCCTTTGAGTATATTTCCAGAAGTGGCATGCTGGATTATATTGCAGTTCTATATTTAATTTTTTAGTAACCTCCATTACTGTTCTCGGGCTTCCCTGGTGGCTCAGAGGTTAAAGCGTTTGCCTCCAATGCGGGAGACCCGGGTTTGATACCTGAGTTGGGAAGATCCCCTGGAGAAGGAAATGGCAATCCACTCCAGTATTCTTGCCTGGAAAATCCCATGGACGGAGAAGCCTAGTAGGTTACAGTCCATGGGGTTGCAAAGAATCAGACAAGACTGAGCGACTTCACCTAATTACTGTTCTCTGTAGTTGTTCTTCAGTCACTAAGTCATATCCAACACTCTGTGACTCCACAGACTGCAGCACGCCAGACTTCCCTGTCCTTCATAATCTCCCAGAGTTTGCTCAGATTCAAATCGATTGAGTCAGTGATGCTGTCTAACCATCTCGTCCTCTGCCGCCCTCTTCTTTTGCCTTCAGTCTTTCCCAGCATCAGGGTCTTTTCCAGTGAGTCAGCTGTTCACATCAGGTAGCCAAAGTATTGGAGCTTCAGCTTCAGCATCAGTCCTTCCAGTGAATACTCAGGATTGATTTCCTTTAAGATTGACTTGTTTGATCTCCTTGCACTTCAAAGGACTCTCAAGAGTCTTCTCCAGCACCACAATTCATAAATATCAATTCTTTGGTTCTCGGCCTTCTTTGTGGTCCAACTCTCACATCTGTACATGACTCTTGGAATAGTAGCTAGTAGCTACATCAGTTTCCATTCCCACCAACAATGTAAAAGGATTTTGTCTTTGCTCCATCCCTCCACATCTCTGTATCTCTTGTTTTTGATAAAAGGCATTCTAGTAGATGTGAGGTGATCTTTTGTTGTGTTTTGATTTGCATTTTCCCTGATGATTAGTGACTTTGAACACCTTTTCATGTACCTGTTAGGCATATGTATGCCTTTAGAAAAGTGTCTATTCAGGTCCTTTGCCTGATTTTTAATTGAGTTGTTTGGGAACTTTTGTTATTCAGTTGCATTCATTGAATTCTTAACCTTCATTTCTGACTAATTGATACAACCACTTAAGTTACTGCTAAGATAGTATATTAATAAAATCAATATCACTATAGTGATAATAAACACAACTATTGAGGTATCATGTGTCAAACATTCTAAGCCATAATCTCATTTCATTCTCATAAGGATTCTAATGTAAATATTATTATTATTTCAACGCCATAAATGAGGCAAGGGTTTTATCCACGGTCATGCAGTTGCTTAAAGCTAAGCCTGAATTTGAGTCCTGTCTTTCCATTCTGCCATATTCCTTCTCATAATACAGTTGACCCATAATGCAATACAAATGAACAACATGGGTTTGGACTGCTATCCATGGTCCACTTATATGTAGATAAATATATACTACAGTACTATGCGAGCCACAGTCAGTTTAACTCACGAATGGGGAACTTCAATAATGGAGGGCCAACTGTAAGGTTATGGGAGGACTTTCAACTGCTTGGAGGGCCATCATACTAATACCTGTGTTGCTCAGGGCCACTAGTAATTATCTCAACTGTTCTCACAGACTAGCTCATTTAACATCTACTCTTTTAAGCAGTTCAATTATTTCTATGAAAAAAGATCCCACATCTTGAAATTAAGGGATTGGAATAGTACCTTGCATTTAGTAGTCTGTAAGAACTTGCTGAATTCAATTAATTTTTCTGAGATCAGAAATTAGCTGATTTTCAAGTATAATTGTTTTTATATGTGTGGTGTGTATTATATGTATATATATATATATATATATATATATATATACAAACACACAAAACCTCTCAAAACTCAACAGTTAAAGGAAAACAATCCAATTAGAAAACGGGCAAAAGACACAGATAGAGATTTCACTGAATACGATACACAGATGACAAATAGACAGATGAAAGAATATCCAGCATCACATCTTTAGGGAAATAAATGTATAGTAAGACCATAATGAGATACTACTACACACTAGCTAGAACCGCTAAAACTAAAGTAACAGCAACAACAACAACAATAATAATAGCAAATGTTGGTGAGGATGTGGAGAAATTGGATCTCTCAAAATTACTGATGACAAAGTAAATGATACAGTCACTTTGAAAAAGTATGGCAGTTTCCTTAAACTCAAACACACACATGGCCCAGCAATCATACTCCTGAGTACCCCAGAGAAATAAAAATTTACATCTATACATTGTAGAATGCCTAGAGATTTTCTTTTAGTTCTCTGTATTTTATAGTTTTCTACAATGAGCATGCTTTTCTTGTGTACGTGTGAAGTTTTTAAGGGGGGAAAAATGAAGTTTATTTCACCTGTAATTAAAATCTAAATATATATATTACATATCTAAATACATTTATTACCTGAATACATAAATTACATTTCTAAATATATATCTAAATAATTTTATAAATCTAAATATAGTTCAGCTCAGTTGCTCAGTCATGTCTGACTCTTTGCCATCCCATGGACTGCAGCACGCCAGGCTTCCCAACTCCCAGAGCTTATTCAAACTCATGTCCATAGAGTTGGTGATGCCATCCAACTATCTTATCCTCTCTTGTCCTCTTCTCCTCCTGCCTTCAATCTTTCCCAGCATCAGGTTCTTTTCCAGTGAGTCAGTTCTTCACATCATGTGGCCAAAGTGTTGAAGTTTCAGTTTCAGCATAAGTCCTTCCAATGAACATTCAGGATTGATCTCCTTTAGGATGGACTGATTGGATCTCCTTGCTGTCCAAGGGACTCTCAAGAGTCTCCTCCAACATCACAGTTAAAAAGCATCAATTCTTCAGTGCTTAGCTTTCTTTATAGTCCAACTCTCACATCCATACATGACTACTGGAAAAACTATAGCTTTGACTAAATGGACTTTTGTTGGCAAAGTAATGTCTCTGCTTTTTAATATGCTGTCTAGGTTGGTCATAACTTTTCTCCCAAGGAGCAAAGCATCTTTATATATAAATGTATATATATATAAATACAATCAATCTCAAATGTGTTAGTGTCATAACACATGTGGTATATACATTTAAAATGAATTTGTTAATTGTTTTTTATTTGAAATGGTTAACTTTTGTTTCCCTAGGACCCCGTATTCGAGGTTTCACAGTCCTAACTTTGAGCCCCAAATGCATGTTTGCAAAACTTTATCTTTTTCATTTGATCTTTATATTGTTTATAAATTATTTATATTCATCTGCTTTTCCTTCCAGTTAGACTTTAATAGTAAAAGTATTCTTTTGGAATACAAATTTGCTTATTCAAATTTTGAATACTTTTTGAGGTAGACCCTGGGAATACAAAGCTATACATGATTCCAAGGTCTCTGCCCTCATATTATTTACTTTATCAAGGATTACAAATTCAGATGCCCACAAAATTAATAAAGTAAATCAAATGGATAGAACATAAGATGATCAATGAAAACTGAGACTTAGCTAATTGTTGGGGAGATAGTGGGTTGGGAGTGGAAGAGCAAGGGGAATGTGGGGGACGGAAAGAGGACTTTGCTGCTTTAGCTCCAGCTGATTGTTACCATGAAGGGACATGTGGCCAGTGTTACCAAATCATCCAGATTTTTCAAGAGAAGCCAGGACTCTGGATTTTTACATGAAATTCCTCAGTTTTTAAATGCTGTCAACTAATTCTCATTTAAAATTCTAATTCTAATTTAAAACCAAGAATTGTAGTCCATATTCAACTTATAAGTCATCATAAGATTTTGGAGCTTGGGTTGTGTTTGGAGACAGATTATATCACAATAAAATAAATTTAAAATAATTTATCAGAGTGATTAAACTTGCCTCTTAAAGATGAATGTCTTTAAGCTGAGTTTGAAAGTTAAGGTACCATGATCCAGGCACAAAGGTCAGACCACTAAGTATAAACAGCACAAAGCAGTCAAACTGGGTTAGGAACAGAGATGAGATTAAGAATGAAAACTGAAACAGAGCGAAATACAAATTCAAAACTATGGAAGATTTGGTACAGAAACAGCTATCTAAGTGCCCTCTGTGCCAGGCTAGACATATCTCACAACTAACAGCTACTTGTTAGCTAACTAACCAGCTGTTAGTTAACTAACAGCTTCTTTGTTTTGTTGAGCCCTGACAAAACTAAAATTTTATTACCTGTTCTGCCAATCGTGTACTTTATACAGGGGCCCTAAAACAAGCCTCCCATAGTTTAATAAAGAAAATAATTTGTGAAACAAGCCTTTGTGGGCATTTCCCCCTCCGCAAAGTCCTCCTCTTAACACATTTATTAATTCTCAGCATGTGTTAGGCACTGTGGGAGGGCAGAGGCTGAATTGCAGAGATAAATAAGGCTTAAACTCTCTCAGCACATAGCCCCACACCTTTATACGCTTATTTTTGTCTCGTTTATTTCAGTCACAGTAATAGGAGTGTCAGTGGCACCCCTTTCCAGTGTTCTTCCCTGGAAAATCCCAGGGACAAGGGAGCCTGGTGGGCTGCTGTCTATGGGGTTGCAGAGTCGGACACGACTGAAGCGACTTAGAAGCAGCAGCAGCAGCTTGAAACCAAGCAGTCTCCCTCTCCTGATGATCTTTTCTCTTCTTGTCTTCTCAAAAGCCTTGCTCCATCAGGTGTTAACCCTTTGTTCTTTTATTAACTCTTCCTAATTTGATCCTCTTTTCAGTATCCTTATTACCCACTCAGACTTCAACTTGCAGCAAGTAAGGCATTTCCACCATTCTCTACTTCCCAGATTCCACTGAAAATGCTTTCAGTAAGGTCACAAAGTCACAAAGAAAGAAAGAGAAAGTGTTAGTTGCTCAGTCCTGAGACGCCTGTGGACTCTAGTAGGCTCCTCTGTCCATGGGATTGTCCAGGCAAGGATACTGCAGTGGGTTACTATTTCCTTCTCCAAGGGATCTTCCTAACCCAGGGATCAAACCCTGGTCTCCTGCATTGCAGGCAGATTCTTTACCATCTGAGCCACAAGGGCAGCCACAACTAATTTTCAAAAGGAATGGATGGTTTTTAGTCTTTATCTTAATAGTATCTTTCTTTTGTAACAGTTGATACTGTTACCTCTGTCTGTCTCTACTACAACACACTCCTGGATTTCCTTTGACCCACCTGTCTGTTCATTCTTTTCAGTCTGATTTATTCATTCCTATCTTTGTCCACATCTAATTGCTGTCTTTCTCTAAAGTTCTCATCTGGCCCCATCCTCACTTTACCTTGCTTCCTGAGCAGTATTATCCCCTCCCTTGGCTTCTGCTTCAGCCTATTTAGGGGGATTTCCAAATCTGCATCCCTCTTAATAAACTATTAAAATAATACTATCCTTCTTGTTTCTGGTCAGGTTTTCTTCATTCTTTCTTAAACACGGCTGAGAGCGGGACTGTTCTAGAGTACACATATCCTATTGGCATTCCCCCTTATAAAACTTTCAATGACTCTCTGTCACCTCCATGGTAAAATACAATACCTCCATGGCCTACCTTCATAGTGTAAATATACTAAATCTACTCCCTACCCTGCATTTTTTGCTTAATCATACTAAAGACTTCTTTATTCTTGCCTGATTATACTGCACTGTTCCTTGGCTTATCTCCGTGGCTTTTCAGATGCTGTTCTTTTGCATGGAATGCTTCTTCCATCCTTATTAGCATAGTGAGCTTTATGTATTCTTGAAGATCATAATCTTCATCTGTGTGAAGATCATCCAGTGAAGAGTTCATCATTCTCTGCTTTGTACCATTTTTACTTATTCCTCTCTCTTTTTAAAATACTTCTGACATTTGTTATAACTCTTTGTTAAACTTTTATTCTGGACATTAAGATTCTCTAGGTTAGATATCTTGTCTTCTTCACCTTTGGTTCCCCAGTGTTCAACAGAGTACCTTACAGGTAGTAGGTACCCCATAAATGTTTAATGAAAGACCAAACATTAATGCTGTCTATGAATTCAGTGTAGTGAATACACTGTCTTATGGACTTTTCCATATAAAGGAATAATTGTAATATACTTTGGTAAGCACCATAAGAGAAGAATGTGCCAGGTACAGTAGCAACCTGGAAGAGGAAATGATTAGTTGGTGTGGAAAAGTTCAGAGAAAGTCTTCATCCAAGAGAAAAGAGAAGTGGGAAGAAGCCTTGTTACATACAGAAAAGAGACTAGTTCAAAGTGTGAGGAATCTGCATTGCACAGGAGCAGTAGAAGATGAGTTTGGGAAAGAAGGCAGAGGCAAGAAAATGATCCCTCTAGGCCCTGTTTTAGAATTTGAGCTTTAGCCTTTGGGGGAGGTTTTGGAGACTTTATCCAGAAAGGTGCTTACGTCATGCTTTTGCTTTACAAGGATATAGGGGAGTTGTGTGTAACCAGGAGAGGAGGGGGTGTGAGATTGGAAGTACAGAGACTCGTCAAAGGAAGCTTCTAGTACAGTATTTCAGAAAGTCACAGCATTTAACTGAAAGGAAAAGTACTATAAATCTTTCTCTGTGTAACAGAGGAGGGGGAATGGATTCTGGTAGAATCTGGTTGTGCCCTTCTTTCTCTTCAGTAAAAGAGCAAAGCCTTTTTTTTGTTTGTTTGTTTTCTTAGTCAAGAGTGATAAAACCCATGCTTTGTATACGCAGTAATGTCATTACTAGCAGTCAGTTCTGACTTTGCCATGTGCTGCTGTGTTTGCTTTCCTCTGTTCATAGTGCCCTCTAGCATCTTGATAAAATCATGGGGAAATCTTTCTTGTCATTTGTTTCATTTCTTTAGCAGTTTTATCTAAGTGCGTGGATGAGTACTGTGACAAAGACAAAAACATTTGTTGTGTTTCTTTTTTTTTTTCTTTTAAGGACCACTCAGAAGATCTTTTGTTTGTCTTAATAGCTCATCTTAACATCCAAATTCAGTGCATTTTCCTTTTACTACTTTCCCAATATTAAATAGGATGTTATAGAGAATATTCAAAAATAGACTAAAAAGTAATTAGAAACACTCCATTAGATATCAGTAATATAAATCAGAACTTCACGAAGAAAATGCCTCCTCACGGTATGGTTTTTGTAGTCCATTTGTCTCTCCTTCCCAACACCAGTTTTTAAGTGTTTATCTTACTAGCAAATGTTCATTTGATTTTTAAATTATTGGCTATAGCCTTATCTACTGTTCTGAAAGCAAAGTGTGCCTGAAACAGTCTTTGTAACCCAACCTATCACAGAGTTGACACAGAAGCTTTGTTCCAGTGAATGAACAGTAAGCACAATTTTCATAAAAGTGCTAGGAATTTTTACCATTCACTAGCTTCCAGGAGGATTTTCTGCATAAGAAAGCAGGTTATTTAGTGTTCTGTTGACTTCTTTTTAACCTATTTTGGCCTTTCATAAACTGTATTCTTAAACTATTTTAATGTTTAGCCACTGTAGGTGGTTATTTAAATTTTGTGTCTTTTTAAGTTATTTTTTAGTATATTTATTTAAACCATTTATTCATAGCATCTCAGTTTAGACTTTCATAGTTTCAGTGAGTATTTTTTTTCTGGAACTGCTAAATATCCGTATTTGTTTAAAAATATATCTTATCGAGAAACTTGGAATGAGAGTGTCATTATTAATGTGGGTTCAGATATATGATCCTTCAGCCTCAGTGATTTTGTGTCTGACCATGTCTGGGGTCATGAATATAGGAATATCTGTATACACTGTTTATTCACTTCCCCTAATAACCATTAGGGCTTCCCAGGTGGTGCATTGGCAAAGAATCTGTCTGCCAGTGCAAGAGACACAAGAGACATGGGTTCAATCCCTGTATGAGGAAGATCCATCCCCTGGAGCAGGAAATGACAACCCACTCCAATATTCTTGGCTGGAAAATTCCATGGACAGAGGAGCCTAGTGGGCTACAGTCCATGGGGTCACAAAGAGCTGGACATGACTGAGCATGCACATATAATAATTCATTAAGAATCCATTAATTTATCTAAATCACTCCATCTTGTGGAAGAACTGATGGAAACAGAGAGCATATCAGATTCGTTCAGAGGGCTTTCAAATTATACCACCATGATCCCTCATTAAATTCTGATGATTCTACCCAGCACCCATTGAAAATTAGTACCAATGAGACCACAGTTACCAATAGATTTTAATATAGAAAACAGTTAAAAGTGACTAACGTAAAACTTTATTTAATCTATTTACATTATTAATCTATATTTCCTTTTGCATAAATTTTACTATCTGAGTCCTTTGAAAGCAGACTTACCTTTACTTGCTCTCAAACTACCTATTTTCAGTGTCAAGGGAGATACTCTATTGTTCAAGTATTTGAAATTTTAATGAACAATTCTATTCTGGACTGTTCATCCTACATCCTCTCGGTGCCCTTCATGGTACAGTGCAATGGTGTTTCAAGAAGTTTTGCAAAGAAGACAAGAGCCTTGAGGGTGAGCGTAGTGACTGGCCATTGGAAGTAGAGAAGTTGCCCAAGAACTCAACATCAGCCATGCTACAGCCATTCAGCATTTGAAGCAAATTGGAAAGATGAAAAAGATAAGTGGGTGCCTTATGAGCTGACTGAAAATTAAAAAAAAATCATTTTGAAGTGTCGTCCTCTCTTATTCTACACAGCAACAAACTATTTCTCAATCGGATTGTAATATGTGACGAAAAGTGGATTTTATATGACAACTAATGACCACCAGCTCGTGGTTAGACTGAGAAGAAGCTCCAAACTACTTCCCAAAGTCAAACGTGCACCAAAAATTGTCATGGTCACTGTTTGGTGGTCTGCTGCCTGTCTGATCTACTACAACTTTCTGAATCCCAGCAAAACCATTACATCTGAAAAGTATACTCAGCAAATCAATGAGATGCACTGAAAACGGCAACATCTGCAGCCAGCATTGGTCAACAGAATGGGCCCAGTTCTTATCCATGACGATGCCTGATCCCGTAGTTGCACAACCAATGCTTCAAAAGTTGGACGAATTGGACTATGAAGTTTTGCCTCATCTGCCATGTTCACCTGACCTCTCGCCAGCCAACTACCACTTCAATCATTTGGACAACTTTTTGCTTTTCATTTGGAAAAATGCTTCCACAACCAGCAGGAGGCAGAAAATGCTTTCCAAGAGTTTGTGGAATCCTAAAGCGTGGATTTTTACACTATAGGAAGAAACAAACTTACTTTTTGTTGGCAAAATGTGTTGATGGTAATTGTTCCTATTTTGATTAATAAGGATGCATTTGAGCCTAGTTATGATGATTCATTCAAAATTCACTGTCCAAAACAGCTGTTATTTTTGTACCAACGTAATACCAGATACTTTTCTAAGTACCTTGCACGTATTAATCTGTGAGTTAGGTATTATTCCAGTTCTGTATATCTGAAAACTGGAGTAAAAAACTGCAAAATAATTTACCTAAGGTCCATGTGCTAATAAATGGTAGAGTCATCACTAAGGTCCAGCAGTTCCTGGTCTATACTCACTGGGTATAATGTGCTTCCATACTTTTTCTGATTTCTTTGAAAAAGCAATAACTTAGCCTATCCTGTTTACATTTGCTAATATCCTTAGATTTTCTTGGACTTCCCTTGTGGCTCAGCTGGTAAAGAATCCACCTGTAATGTGGGAGACCTGGGTTAGGAAGATCCCTTGAAGAAGGGAAAGGCTACCCACTCCTCTATTCTGGCCTGGAGAATTCCATGGACTGTATAGTCCATGGGGTCGCAAAGAGTTGGACACAACTGAACAACTTTCACTTAGGTTTTGTTATTCCTTATTATCTTAATTCCTTATTTCCCTCCAGTTCCTATAAAAGCAATAAGAAAGATTTTACATTATATGCTATATTGGTAAAATCCCAGTCTGGCTTTCCTTAACTCTAATCATCATTTCTCTGAAACTGAATAAAGAGAACAATTTTGTGATCAAAACCTTAAAACATCACCCTTACCAATGGCCTGGCAGTCACAGAAGCCCCACTCTTGCCACAGAGTATATTCAAAACAGCTCCATTTGAATTTCTGATACCTTAAAAAAGGGTTTTGGTCCTCAGAGCATATAGGATTACTACTACCACACTTTGACAACCTTTCAACTTTTAAGATTTACTACCATGGCATGTATGTCCAGCTTCTCTGTGTTGGTGAGTCGTTGGTGATGACAGTGAGCTCTCAAGGATTCCTGTCTAAAAACCTGTTCTGTTTTTGCGTGGATAGTCTCCTGAAATACACTGGCTATGGGAATGCTGCAGGACTGTTGGCGGCCAGGGGCCTCTTGGCTGGAGGAAGAGGAGATAATTGGTACTCAGAGGACGAGGACACAGACACTGAAGAATACAAAAATGCAAAACCAAAGTATAGTATCACATTTCTTTTCACCTAACTTTGTCTCCTTTTGGATTGGTTTTTTGCCTTTCACTTCCTTTGTCTTTCATTTCTCTTCTTTTGTGGATTTGGAAGCTTCTGTTTAATATTGTTTTAGAGGTGGTTGCATAGCTAGTGCCTTAGAGAATGATATCAAGTGATTGAGGAAGGATAATATTGCAAGAAAATGTTTTCCTGCATGATACTTTTAACATGCTCATCATCCTCTCCTAAGTATTAAGAGAGGTAGTATTTTCGACGTCTCCTGTCATATATTTAAAGGATATTGTTGCTTATTTTGTGCTCTCCTTTCCATAAGTTGAGGTTTTATAAGGTATAACAAAGACCGAGAATTTAAGTTGGTTATCTGATGCTTCAGTCTTTCTCAGAAATCTAAATGTAGGTTCCATACATTCTGATCTTTCCTCTTGTGTAAAGCCCTTATAAGTTAATCAGGTAAAGCCACAAGGCACATTACTAGCCAAAGGAAAGAAATCTGGCTCTGTGGTAAATTTTAATTTAGCAACTAGGGAACCATCTTTTAGCAGAGGCATTAGTCTGCTGGTTAGGCAAGCCAGAGACTCTTATCAAGTTTTCCTTGCCTCAGTGCTTGTAAGTCAAAAACACTAGTTGTCTCTCATCACAAAACAAACCACCTCTACTCTCTTCTACCCCCTTCCCATCCTTTTCATCCCCCTCTCAACTCCAATCCCAGGTAAATTTTTTTAGTTTCTACTTATTAGGAGTTATTTGAGCTCAGTTTTTTTGGTTTCCATTACTGAATGTTAAAAGGGTATGCCCTTCCCTATCAATGATGACATCGACATATGCTGTTTTCTACCCACAGTCTTCTAGAGTGTGATGTGGTCACGTAGTAGTTGATCAGGGCTGGAAAAATGATTATCTGCAAGATACAGCCCATTTTTAGAAGTGTAGATTGTGCCTTATTGAAATAACAATAATGGGTTGTCAGAAGGTAAAAAAGATCACTCCCTAGTTTGATGAAGTTTCAAAACCAAAATCATTGCCAAAGCCAATTTAAAAGAAACAAAAAAAAATATCCTTCCCTAATCAGACAAGACTTATAGGGCCCGTATTCTTAGCAAATCAGGTCTGAGTAGGTGGTGTTACTTGTGGCATTCCCAGATCTTTCAGCCTTGGTAAGATTTTATAGAGTGTATCCCAGAAGAAAAAGGCTTTGAGAGAAAAAAAGCTAGCAGTGACTTTAAGCATTAAATTCTTAAGACTGACACCATTTAGATGTTATAAATTGGGTGTCTCTATCAGATATTTGAAGCTAAGGTAGAAAAATAATATATTAATCTTTGGATAATTATAGAAATCATCATTCTAAATTATTCTTGCTAGCTCTTGATTTTTTTCATTTCATAAACTGTATTTCCATATCAGTTTAATATCCTCTATTTGAGACATTAAAATGTACCACTTAGAGAGTCTCATATTTTTAAATTAAGGAAGAAATTACGTTAAGCATTCAGTGTGTCCCAAGGTATGTGGACACAGTCAGCTAACAGGAAATTCTTGAATACTCATGAATGGTTGATATCATTGCATCTCAGTGTGTATTTCTGAATATGTTTGGTGGATGACTTCTAAAATGGCATTGGTCATATCAAGCAGGGCTTCCCTGGTGGCTAAGACAGTAAAGAATCTGCCTGCAATGCAGGAGACCTGGGTTCTACCCCTGGGTCGGAGAGATACCTTAGAAAAGGAAATGGCTACCCACTCCAGTATTCTTGCCTGTAGAATTCCATGAACAGAAGAACCTGACTGGGGGCAGTGCATGGGGTTACAAAGAGTCAGACATGACTGAGCGACTAACATATATCTAGCAAACACAAGAATGCTACTATAACAAGAAAAACCTCGAAAAAATACAAGAACATTGAGTGTCTCCCAATAGTACAGGAAATAGAAATGTGTTACATTATGGAAGTGATGTTAGATTTTAGGAGAGTACTGTTTTTTGAAATCAAGGACCATGATGTGTGATATTGTTATTATCTTGACTCTTGACCATAGAAGGATTTTGTGCTTAGGCCTTACACCCCTGGTTGGAATCTTCTTCAGCCTTTGGACTTGGCCTGTATCATTAATATAGGAATGGTGTGTTAGTGTGGCCAGAATAGTCACCATTGTGAAATCTTGTTGTGTTTCTTAAACACTGCTCATTACAAGTGTAAATATGTCTTTTAACATAGCATCACATCTTCCCGTTTCGGATAGATCTGCTTCTGTCTTTTCTTACATCTTCCCTCTTTTCAGGTGCAGCAGTGTTTCATTTGTTAATTTTAAATATTTATTAAAATAGTTCCCATGGAAGTGGTGGTAAACAAAGTGCTTTGCAAGATAGTCCTTTGTGCTTTGGACAGTGATCCACAAGCTCAAAGAACTTCTTCCTTTAAAATTGTTTTGAAAACTTCTTAGCAGTCTGGTCCAGTTTATAAAGTCAGCATCTGAAAGGATGAGTTACTCCCCTACCGCCTGATTAATCATCACCAGTCAGTGCTCTCAGGATCACAGTCTGCTTCTCTTATGATGCACTTACTCACAAACAGTGTTAGTATTGGCAGAAGCAGAGAAATTACCCTTTATTCAGTTGGCCCTCATCCCGTTGTCAAAAATATAAGTGGATTCTGATTAATGCACCAAGGTAACCTATAATCCTTTAGTGGAATCTGAAACTAAGAATTGTATGGAGCTTACATTTAGGCCATGAGAGACAGTTAATATCACAACAGTCCTTTCTGTGTCAAGATAAATGTATTTAATGGACTGGAAATAGCTTTCTGCAATTAATATACTTAGAGAAAATAGTCATAGAATCAAGTATATGCCACACAGGTTTTTGGTGTATGTCTAGCCATGTTTATAGAAAAATAATTAAATAGCTTCGGTCCTGTATAAAAGAGAAACCACATTTCTAAGTACTAACTTTATACCTGTTTCTTTTATGCCTCTGAGCATGAAGGCCCCTTGACTGTGTTAGTGATATAATGTATAGGGCTTCCCAGGTGGTGCTTGTCATAAAGAACCTGCCTGCCAATGCAGGAGACATCAGAGATGCAGGTTCGATCCCTGGGTTGGGAAGATTCTCTGGAGAAGGAAATGGCCACCCATTCCAGTATTCTTGCCTGGAGAATCCCATGCACAGAGGAGCCTGGCAGGCTATAGTCTCTAGGGTTGCAAAGAGTTGGACATGACTGAAGTGACTTAGCACACATTTCTAAATTCTAACTTTATACCTGTTTCTTTTCCACCTCTGAGTATGAAGGCTTCTTGACTGTATAGATGGTATAATGTAACTGATTACTGTGGTTTGTACATCATTCCAAACATCAGTTGACAGATGTGTACCCTAGTGACATTTGCCTAGTCATTTTAGACTAGTTGCCTTCAGGCTTGGTATGGTATATAGGAGCCTATCAGTCCAAAAGGGTAACTTTAAAAAAGAGCTGCTGTATGGAGGAGCAGAAGAAGGGAAGGGCCAAAGTGGATAGCACTGTAGGATGCCCTGTTATATTTTTAATACATCACACTAGTTCATAATTACACCCAGCATATTAAAAGTACTATACTACTAAGCAGTTTGGGGGTGTTTCCTTCTTGACCATATATTTTTCAACAGTAGCTGTGGCAGCAGCTGTATAGCTATTATAGTTTCTTCAGCATAAATGACTTTGTTTTCTTTTGTCAAGATTTTGTTATGCTGCTTTAAGTCAAGTCCCATTATAATTTTCTCCACATGTTGGGGTTATACAGATGAAGAGATAGCTTTGTTTGTAATACTTCTTGAAGTAGATAAACCAGAACTAGGACTTAAAGATTTCTTGTTTTGTCTAGTTTAGACTGTGATGGTATATTTATGTATAGTAGGTTGTAAATAGCCTTTCTAGGAACTAGAATTAATTTCTATAAGCAGTCATGAAACACAATCTAAATTCAGATCTCTAAAGACCACAATTGAAAATAAAATCACTGCCTCTACTGCCATGCATACTGGTTAACTCGCCTTTGTGATATTTACAATTCACACCAGCTTTGCACTTTGCAAACTGAGTTCTTTGATTTTTCTTTTGTATTTTAATTTGAGTAAACGACCAGCAAGAGCTGTGTTATCTGAATCTACAATATTGAGCTTTACTTCAGATTTTATTTCCTACAGATTTACAACCATAGTTTTTTATATCCTTTATATCAAGGATATCACTTGAAACCAACAGCCCAATATAAGAAATATATAAAGCACTGTAATTTTGAAAGTATCTTGGAGCTTTAGTTGCCTAGATGCAACTTGGTGTATATATGTATATTCAGTATGTCTATTTGTATTGCTGATCCATGATACTTAATAAATGAATCATACCACATTATCCTATTTCTTTGCATTGTTAATAGGATGCAAAATTTTTGATTAAGACATTGTTCCATAATTTATCCTACTTCTTAAATATGAAATCAGTTTTATATATACAGTAATTCTCAAATTTTCACCTCAGACAACATTATTAACTGATATCTCTTTAAAATATCTTGAAACTGGATTTAACCATGGCAAACTCCACAGAAAACCTAGTTGTTGCATGGCTTCTTTAGTTAATGAAGATTGCATGTGCAACTCCATGGTGATGATTTAACTTAATAAACTAACTCACTGGATTCAAGGACTTCTGGCTTGCTGACTTCTTGACAAGTAGCTCACTTATGCTAATAATAGCTGGTGATTTCTTGAATGTCAGAGAAGGCAATGGCAACCCACTCCAGTACTCTTGAATGGGACTTCCCTGGTGGCTCAGTGGTAAAGAATCTGCCTGCTAGTGCAGGAGATGCGAGTTCAATCCCTGAGTTGAGAAGATCCCCTAGAGAAGGAAATAACAACCCACTCCAGTATTCTTGCCTGGGAAATCCCACAGACAGAGGAGCCTGGTAGGCTACAGTCCATGGAGTTGCAGAGAGTTGGACATAACTGAGTGAATAAATGACATTTACTGAGTATTTAATGTGTTGTACTAAGAACTTGCATAATATTATCTCATTTAATCTTCACAGCAAACTTTAGGCTAAAGGTTATCCACATTTTACAGATGAGGAAAATAAAGCTCAGTGGTTTCCAGAACTTGTCTAGGGCACACAGTTCATGAGCAATCAGGTGACCTAACTCTAGAGCTGGTCTTTTTTGAGATTTTTGTTTGTTTTTGAGATAGGCAAAGCAGGCTTTATTATACTTTTCACTCTGCCTTATTTTGAGGGTAAAATATACATAAAATTTGCCATTTTAAGCATATAGACCTGTGGCATCATGTACATTAACGTGACCCATTGCTGCCATCTATCTCCAGAACTTTTCATCTTCCCCAGCTGAAACTTTTATCTATACCCTGTCTCCACAACCCCTTGTAACTATTGTTACACTTTCTCTGTGAATTTGCCTAGGAACCTCATGTAAGTGAAATAATATACAATATTTCTCCTTTTGTGATTAAGTTCACTGAAAATGTGTCTAAAATGCATCCATATTATAGCATGTGTCAAAATTTCCTTCCTTTTAAAGGCTGAGTAACATTCCGTTGTATGTATTTACCACATTTTGTTTATCGATTCGTCCATTATTGGATGCTTGGGTTATTTCCACCTTTTGGCTGTTGTGAATAATGCTGTGAATGATGAAGTTTGGGTATATACCCAAAGGGTAATTGCTAGATCATATGGTAATGTGATGTGTAATTTTTTGAGGAACTGCCATACCATTTTACATTCCCACCAGCAGTGCACAAGGGTTCCAGTTTCTTCACATCCTCTCTAATACTTATTATTTTTCAGGTTTTTCTTTTAATATCTTAGCCATCCTAACATGTGTGAAGTCAAAGCTTGTGTTTTAACTGCTACCATATTCTTCAGGGACAATCAAAAGGAGAGATGAGTTTGTCCTTCATATGATCTCCCTGTTCTTAGAGCATCTGTTATCTTTCTTTGATATAACCAAAATAGAAAATAAGAAAAAATATAATTTTTATAAATCCTGATATCCCTGAAAGTTAAAAGTTTTATTCAGTTCATTCTGATTCATATAAATCTCTCAGGTAATTCTGGCTCTCCCTTCATAGTACATTCAGAATTTAGTCACCCCTCACTACCATCACTGCCACTATTCTAGTCCAAGCTCAAATTTTATCTCCCTCTGAGATCATTTTAAATAGCTTCCTAATTGGTCTTGTTGCTTCTATCTTTGTCATTCTTTACTCATTCTTTACTTTTTTTACTTTACTTTACTTCTTTACTTTTTTTTTTGTCATTCTTTTAGTTCTCAACACAGCAGCCAACATGATCTTTATAAAATGTTAGTCAGACATTACCACTGCTCAAAACTCTCCAATGGCTAAAAATCAAAGTCCTTACAGTGATGTACATGTACCCTTTCTCACTGTGCTATCACCACGGTGATTCGCTGTTTGTCCCGCTCCAGACACACTCCTGAGGCCTCAGCACCGACTGTTTCTTCCGCCTGGAATGCTTGTTCTCCAGATAGCTAGAAGGCCATTCCCCTGGCTTCTGCGCATCTTTACTCAGTTACCGTCTTCCTGGTAAAGTCTGTTCTGTCCCCACAATAAAAATTGCCACAATCCTCCCTTCACCGCTCCACCTAACACTTGCTTGCTCTTTTTTCTTCATAGCACTTATCATCTTCTAACATACCATACAGTTTACTTATTCATTTAGTCTGTTTTTGCCAGCAGAAGATAAATTCCATGAGAGAATTTTTTTAATTCATTGAGATGTCCCCAAAATAGTGCCTCATGTGCAGTAGGCATTCAGTAAATTTTTGTTGAATACATTAGTTTTTTTAAGATGTTAATAAATTTAAGTAGATCAGCCCCTTCTTATCATGAGGATAACCAAGATAGATGAGTTCCCTACCTTCTTCAGGTTCCACATCTAGCTGGGAAATGGGGCCAGCAGATGGAATTCAAGAAAACAGGGTATGGTAAATTTCCACTCTGTTTATTGTTTTATGGGTGGCAGATGTTATGGAGAGTTTTTCCTGGAAAGGTATTTCTAATTTCATGAGCACATAATGTCTCCTTTCCCATCCCACTGCCCTCTTCTTCCTTAATCTGGACTCACAAACGCCTTCTAAAAACCCTGATCCCTTTCCTAGAAGTTGCAGAAGTCCACAGACTAGATTTAGCCCACAAGTAGGTTTTGCTTCACTTGCCTGATGTTGCATTGGTTATTTGGTTTTATGTTTTTAATATCTGTTTTACCTAGGGCTTAAACTAATTTAGAATTCATGTCTTTCAGATGAAAATTTAGATTCCTAACTTCTTTTGAAAAGATGGAAGTTCTGATAACATTAGGCCGACTGAGTTGAGTGACTGTGGCCCCTCTCATACCAGGCATAAGCTCCTTCCATTTGATAATGTATCTTCTTTGTTCATCTTATCTGCCTTAGCCTCTGCAGGGACTTGACTTTACAGCTTGTTAACCAGGATGCTTGGAGTAAAATTTGACCTGTGTTTTTTAGAGACAGATGTTAACTTTCTTATAGCTCAGGGAACATTTAATAGTTCCTTTTTTTTTTTTAAGTGAGGTAGTATAATGCAATTGATGTTGGCCAAATGTAGCAACAATTTGAAGAGTAAAAGTCTTAATCCTTTTGTCTCCAGACCTATAGCTGCAGTCATATAACAGCATTATATATAATACAAAATTCTTGATGAAATATCACACAGAATAGTTAGGATTGGAGTGATGAAAATATGGGGGCTGGGAGCAGAGACAAGGTGGGAAAAACTATGATAAATATAAAATTATCCAATAAAATACCTACCGTGGTTAGTGTACTTAAAGTATCTTAGGACCAGAGTCTTGGACAAAAAAACAGTCCCAGAATTTCAGTGTTAAGGTTCTGAAACCTGGAAGGTTACATCTCAGACTATACTCTTAAGGTTATAAAGGTAGCAAGTATTTGTTCAGCGAAAATACTCTTTTATGAAGCCTCACTCTGTTGCTGTGGTGGTGACTGTTACTTGTTTTCTCTTTCTCTGGGTGGATAAATTGCATGAGACTGGTTTGAAGTGGGGAGCAGGAGGGGAGAAAGTGTCCAAGGCTGCCTCCTGCCCCGTGCATATTGGTGTTTTTATTTTTTTAACCATAACTGAGTGGCAGAGTTCAGTAACTTCTGCATGCCATGGTGGTGGTTATATTCTTCTGAGTATCAGCTTGGGGTTTGGGGCGGGGGATGTTTTGACAAGATAAAAATTGAAAGCTCAATTCCCAGAGTGTTTTGGGCGGGGAGGTGGGGGTTGGAATGTTTTACTGCATGGGTAAAGGATGGTAAGTTCTTACTCTGTAAGAGTGAATTTTATGCTCAGTGAGCAAACATTGTATGACTCTAGTAGCTAATTTCATAGCAAGTTGTTAAATCATTTTAGCAGCAGCAGATTTGAGCTCGTGGAAAAGAGTCATCATTTCTACTAAGTCCTTAAAAGAACCAAGAAAAGAATCAAATGTGCCCTGATCCAAGAATCATGTCCTGACTTCATGTGCTGTGGTATCCTCCTGACAGATTTTTTTCCCTAAGGCACAAGATGGCCTGTGCTAATTTCATTATATTCTAAAACAGTGTGTGGATCTAATTTTTTTGTCACCTTTCCATTGAGCTTGAATAGAGAAGACTTCTCTTAAGAGACAGATGAGCATGACCTAAAATAGTTAATACACCTCTCTTGCCTTATACCTTTTTCTAAGGCTGTATTTCTTTTGTCTGCTTGGAAAGTGGCATGTGCTTATAAGAACCTTTACTTGCTTATTTTTAAGACTAGTTGTTTTTCTAATTTAACAGGCGGCAGAAGAGAAACCAGTGAAAATATGTCCTGTTGTTTTATCCCTAAGCAAATAAGAGATGAGTGGTGGAATTACATTTTCATTGTGGCATCTGGAGACTTCTTAAAAATTACCTTCTCAGAAGCCTTATCTGGGTCCTCTTTGTTCCTGACTTTTGGGAAATATGATGACCCCGTTCAACATTTTTGTTAATGGCCACCAACTTGAGGCCTTTTTCTTAAGAGTACCTGACACTTCCCAGGTGGCACAGTGGTAAAGAATTCACCCTGCCAGTGCAGGAAACGAGGAGACTTGGGTTTGATCCCTGGATGGGGCAGATCCCCTGAAGTAGAAAATAGCAACCCATTCCAGTATTCTTGCCTAGTAAATCCCATGGACAGAGGAGTCTGGCAGGCTACAGTCCATGGGTCACAGAGTCAGGCACAACTTAGCAACTGAGCATGCATGAGCACCTGAAAAAAAAGGAGAGGGACTAGTAGCACACAGGGAGTGTCTCAGGTAGGCTCTATCCCAGTGGTTCCTAACCTCAATGTGTATCACAATCACCTGGGGAAAAAAACACATTTAGTTGGTTTCAGGTGAGGCCCAGGTCACATCTTTAAAGTTTCTCAGGTGATTGCATTTTACAGCCAAGGCTAAGAATCACTGACAAGCCCGTGGGTTTTCAGACTGTTTCCCCAGAGTTCCTGAAAGTGTCTTAGGGGCTGCCTTCAGAGGATGCAAGTGAGTGAGGATAGAAGGGAAGCAAATAGAAGGGATTCTAGGCCCCCACTCTCTTTGGCCATCCCTGGCCCCTCTTCTGCCTGAGCAGATCCACTTTCATCTATTTCATATATCAGCTCTCTGTCTAGACTTCATTTGTTTAAAAGGGTGAGGGTTTCCACTGCCTTAAAGGAAAAAGAAGTTTTTTGTTTTTTAACCATGGCCATTGACATAGGTCTTTATACAAGAATGGTAAAATAGATGTTTCAGATCCAGTTTTTGAGGATGGTGAGCACTGAGTCCTTCTGCAAGGAATCTGTCAGGCAGCCTCTGAGAAATGTAGAAAAAGAAATATTTTTTCCAACATTATAGTACCTAGCCCTTGCTTTCTGTGAAGAAAAACCCTGCTTAGTTAAGGAAGTCAACTTGCCCAAGTAAAAAGTCTAAAGCCAGGCCAGCAAGCTGGCCATGCAAGGACATAATCAATCCAGTGTCTCGGTTTTGGCCCACATGATTTTTTTCCCTGTTTAGACTAGAACTGTTCTCCATTTTACCCTAGTGCACAATACTCCACGTTACTTGTACTTAACCAGTTCACTCATCTCTCTATCCTTAAGGCCTGGCCCCTGAAAGCATTTGTGTTTATAAACCCTAGAAAGTAATTTATTGCCACTTTGCTATTTGCAGGGATATTTGTTCATTAAAAACATTACTATCTGTCCTTGGCTGGTACAGAATATTATAACCTCTTGTCTGCTTATCCAGAAAGATGTTTAAGCTATAGATATTTGGCAGCCATTGAAAGAATTATCTTTTATTTCACCTCCTCCTCCTCAAAAAAACAAATATGACTTTTAATTAAGAGGATAGTTTGTTTGGTATTAGAACTTCATACATAGTTTATGGAACACATTCATTTTAAGTATTTTATTAAATCTGTTTCCAGAAAGCCAGATGGCATACCTGTCTTTTGGTAGACTAGATTTCATTCCTTTGTTTTTGTTTTTTTTCATCTAAGATCAAATCTGATTAAAATTGTTCTGCTTTATCTTTTATTATTTAAACACTCATTGCCTTCTGTGGTCTCACTAATGGACTAATTTCCTGAGATTATAAATAGGCATGCTTTCATTTTCAGATTCCAGCCTGTCATCATTTTTCCAATTTTTTTGACATACTTGTTTTATGCTGTATCACAAAATAGGTTTCTTCTTCTCTGAAATCATTTGTCCCCTATATAATTAAGCTGTGCATCCAAGGATATTTATCCTAACGGCACCAATCAAATTTCCAATTTTTAGAAAGTAGCCATGCTTCAAAAAAAAAAAAAAAGCTGGCAAGGTAGCTGTCACCCACTTCCCAAAGCAAATTAGTAGGAAAAGTCAGTTTTTAAAAAAAAATTCCTATAGCAGTTCTATACCATAAAATTGCTACTGCCAATTTTTTGGCTATTATACTCTTTCTTATTATAACTTAAAACTTGGACCAACAAAGTATAGAAAGAGCATAATTTGAAAACATACAGCATAACTTTTTTTTCTTTTTGTAGCATTAATCTTATCACTGGTCATTTAGAGGAACCAATGCCAAACCCCATAGATGAAATGACAGAAGAACAAAAAGAATATGAAGCCATGAAACTTGTCAACATGCTTGATAAACTTTCCAGGTATTGTATTCCCCTCCATTTTTTGCTTGGTTTCTAAAAATGTTCTATTTCTTTGTCTCTCTCACTGAGAGTTACCATAGAACAGCACCTCTGGAAATCCATGTTGATTGGAACAGGCTGGCCCAGGCAGCACTAGTTCAGACCTCTCTTGGCCACTGTGGTTCTTCTACATGTGCCGCTTATGGATGTGCGTTCCTAAACATTTCAACTCTCAAAGCTAGGAGAGAGCTGCCAGGTCACTGTGATATTTAACCAACTAACCTCCCTGTCTTCAAAAAGATGCTGCAAATTAGGTTTGATGATTTTGCTGCTTCTTGTATTTTTTCGTTTTAGTCTGTTTTGGTTTTTGTTCCAAATCATGATGCTTTTTATTTTTATTCATTTTTGATGTGCAAGTTTGCAATTCTTTCTTTTTGGATTGCTGCTGAAACCAAGAATTCTAAACTGTCTAGGAAAAGGTGAAAAGGAATAGCTCAAATGAAGGATTTTCTGAAAGCAGGCACTTGTATTAATTAGGGATTCTGAAAACAATTTCACCTTCCCTTCTTGCTTCACACCTCCTTCCCCTCCAAAAATAGCCAGTTTTTCAAATAATTAAACTAAATATATACTAATAAGTAACTAGTCATCTTGGAGGAGTTATTAGAAAGTATTCCTTTCATACTTGCCTGAATTGCTCAATTTTCTAGTCATATATTGAGTCACTGTCTCCTTTAAGCCATCTTGAGTGAGTGCTTCTGTGTGTTGGTGGCAGCTGCCACCGGAAGGTGAATTTCTTCTGGTCATCTCCTTTTTCACAACAACTTTGCACAGGCTAGTATCCCTCAGTCAAGAGAAGTAGCAACTGGAGTGGTAAAGCCAGAAAGTGAACCATAAAAGGGAAAGGCATAATAAAGAAATAGTCAGAGGCTAAGAGCACAGCAGGAAGCTTAGAGCAGAAATGTTCAAAAACAGGAAGAGCTGACATGAGGAGTGTGACAAGTTAGGATATTTAGACCCTTTACAGAGCCTGAGTTTTCAAATGATGCTGATAATGCAATAGACTTACATAGAAGTAAGTAGCTTCATATATAAAAAGCTAGTATGACTAGAATTTAGTTGACTTCCAGCTATACCTTTTAAATTTCCATCATTTTCCCAAGCTTAGAATTTATAGCTAACCATGCTCATAATATTCAAAAGACATTGTTATCTCTTTGCATATGACATTCTTCATACTTTGTATAGAATATACATGTTTCTACCCTGATGAATTTACAGTTAAGAGAAGATATATTGTTAGAGCAAACATAGGAGGCAGAGGAACAAGTTCTGAATGAACAAATAAAGCTTTGTACTTCACAAGGATCTGATGTGGCAAGTGAAACACAGCAGTGTAACTACAGCAGTTAGGATGAGAACCGACAGAGTCCACTTGGTAGATGGAGGGGGAAATATTAACAAGGACCAGAATGGAGCATACTGTCGTGAAGACAGTGAACTAGTTAGGTTGAATAAATTTCCTTTTTCTTAAATTTTATTTCAGTAATATGAGTTCTCAAAAGATAACACAGATACTATCCAGCTGGCCCATTTGCCTTGGATGAGTAAACATCCAGCCGACTCCCAGCTCAGTCTGAAGGTGATACTGATTTTTGCATAGCAAAATATGTCTTGTGTTGGCTTTGATGGTATGAATTTCGCCATTCAAGTTGAAGTTAAGGCAATTTTAAGAATAGTCCTAAATCACAACTTTTCCATGATGTGTGGTGGGTTTGTTGTTTTTTTTTTACATTGTCTGCCTTTATGTGCTTTCTAACATTTGCTCTCATTAATAATAGTCAATGACAAAACCGTACGGAGATCAGCAGTGGGCATTCCAAAGCTGGAATGCAAAGAATGAACCCATTCTTTATGCGTCGTCTTACGTGTTTGTCTTAATTCCTTCTCTTTTTTCACTGTTGTTTTTGGTGTTTTGTTTTTGTTTTTTTGAGGTAAAAAAGATGCTATAAAGCCAAGGGAGACTAAAATCAGTAAATTCGGGGAATATTTATTCAGCAGGTACTCTGTGCAAGGCACTGTGCTAGGAAGATGAGGGAGATTCAGAGGTGAATGTGGTAGTCTCTGCCTTTGGAAAACTCACCTTTCAGTGTGGGATATGGGTATAAGCTATTTTAGAACACAGGGTAGAAGGAAGTAATGTCAAAATAAGGTCTGTGTTGAACTGTGAGCACCAAGGAAAAGGAGCAGTTCATTCTGTTGCAATGAATCAGGGACTGTTTCACAGGGAAGTAACAGTTGTGCTGATCCTTGAAGTTTAAGAGGTGTTAGACTGACAAATGGAGAAATGAACATTCATTCCAGGTGGAGGGAAACTTACTCTTGTTAATAAGATAAATCTTTTATTCACAGACTGCATCTTTCTTCCAAAGAGTTCTGGTTATTTTATCACAATCTGATTAAGTTATCAGATTTATCATTAGGGGACGCAAGGCCCAAAGAATTGCCCCACACATTTCCAAGCTAATGACTGATGAAAATCCATTTCCTTTCACAGTTTACAAAACTGTTTACAAAATGTACACATTTCCTTTCACAGTTTACAAAACGTACACTGTCTTTCTAGCTAAAGTGAGGCTAAGAACTTCATTTTTCAGAATTCAAGACCTTTGCTCTGTCCACTGTGCTACTGTGTCTGTCTGTTAGAGTCAGTGTTCACCAGAATATTTCCTAAATCATCCTCTTCAGCAGTGTGCTATTGGTTAGTTCCTTCAGCTGTCACTTTTAGGATGTTCTGCATCCCACCAACTCTTATTGTGCTAAGAGTGTACTATAGCTTTGTCTGGTTAGCTTTCCTTTCCAAAAATGAAATCGTTTTCTCCTGGGCCTGAGTTGAAAGGCGTGTGAGTAAAGGATAGGATTGGAGGTGATGTGGCCAATGAATGGACACTAGACACTCCCTTTTTTCCATCCATAGGAGAGCAGATGTGAAGGACCTGCACCAGGATGGTGGTTAGCAACAGTGGCCCGTGCCAAAGCACTTACCAAAGTGATGACTAAGGTTGGTCATGCCAAGTACTGTTACTGAGCCTGGTGTAGGGTACAGATGTTACTTACCACCAAAACTGTAAAAACCACCAATATGAAATTTTAAATTACATTTCCATTTTGCCTCCAGGCTGGACATAGCCACTGCCTGAAGTTGTGCACCACCTTAGCAACTTTATCTAAGCTAGATTTTTAAGGACACTGGAGAGATCAGTGCTGAAACATTTTCTTCCCATTGAATACCACATGTGATTTTTCTTTTTTTGTATAAGGATTCTGTTTGTAACAGATGTAGGTAAGGGGATTGGCAGTGGACCTGGAGGTCTTAATAGTTTGAGAATAATCTGAACCCTATAAATCCCATCATGTCTAGCTAGTACAGTGCCTTGTACCCTGTGATTTTCCCAGTGTGTGTGATGAAATGTCAAAGCTGATCCCCAAATCAAAGGTTAATTTTTTTGCTCAATAAAATAGCCTACATGGTTTAGAGGCTTTAAAGTTTACTTTTGTCATTTCAATTTCTTGGCCAGATGTCATAAAATTCAGGTCTGGAAAGGAATTCTGTAAGGTACTTTGGTCCATGAATGGCTAATTTAAATAATGGAGTACCTAATTTCTTTAATATAGAATGATAATTGTAATATTTATCAGACATAAGCATTAAGAGGCATGGAGATTATAGAAAGCTTCATTTGACATTTTTAATGTGAGAACAGAGGTGGGAAAGAGGATGAAATTGGCCTGCCTCTCCACCTCTTCCTTCCTTTTTTGAACTGGAAAAAATATAAGTCCCTGCAACTCAAGCGGGAGATTAGAATTCAGATTGTATGTGGTTAAGCAAGTCCAGTGTGGCTAATACAGTTGCATTCACCTTAGCTATAGCACACAATTTGCATATAACAGCACAGTCTCCTCCAGAAGAGAGGAGAGAGGATTGACTGGCTTAAGCCTAAACTAACCAAGGGAAGTAATATTTCAAGTTTCAAGTTTTGTTGTGACTTTTCTAATCCCCCTTAGTTTCTTAATTGGAACAGGACTGACTGACTAATCTACTGTACACTTACCCCATCACTGTTTAACAAGGTACATTGCCTTTTTGCTTATAAATTATATCAAAATCTTACTAAAATTTACATCTATATAAATAATTGTTTTCCATTTCTTCCCTTTCTTATCTACTCCTTGTCCAATACATTTTTGCCAGCCATTGTATAGTATTGGTGGGACATGGCTTTCTTAATAAATGAAAGTACAAAATATAGAAATAGTTCCCCTTTAGTCTCCAAAATTATTTTTAAGCTTATTAAAGCTGGGACAGGTAATTTATGACTGAAAGTAATAACTATATAATTTCTTCCTTATAACTAAATTTCTTGACTCTGCTTATAAAAATAACAACTGTGATTACTCCCACCTTGATGAGTTCATCAAGGAAATGCTTTGTAGGTACATTTCAGAAATACGATCCAGTTTTTATAGCATTGTAAGATCTGTTGTGGTTACGAAAGTGTAATAATCTTAATTGCTTACATCAGAAAATCCTTTAGATCTGCACTGTCCAATATGGTAACCACTAGTCATATCTGACTATGGCTAGTCTGAATTGGGATGTCTTCTAAGTGTTAAAATTCTCAGACATTCAAAGACTCAGTACAAAAAGAGAATATAAAATATCTCAATTGTTTATTATGAATTTATGTTGAAATAATATTTATGATATATTGGGTTAAGCAAATTATTTTAAAACTAATCTTATCTTTTCTCACTTTTTCGATGTGGCTACTAGAACATTTACGATTACATATATATGGCTTACATTATGTTTCTGTTAGACAGCACTGTTCTACCTCATTAAAAATACACTGCAAGTTTTCTTAGAAGGGACTTGGATCCAGTTAAACTAATATACCCTTACTGTGGAAAGGGAAACATATAATATTGTTCATCTTTAAGTTAAAGAGGGCCTTTCCACTGGCTGGACACCTGTAAGTAGGATGTCATGCAATCTTTATGTTGCTTATTAGTTGTCATTGTCCCTTAACTCTGTAGTAGGAATGCCTACTTTGAGCTCTTGATTTAAGCACTAGCCAAAATAGTGGCTTTTGTTTATTAGAGAAACATCAAATAAGAATAATCTCCATTGACTACTTGCTCTTAGTCACCATCTTCCTTCCTAATCGAGAAGAGCATGGCAGAACTTCCATTTCTACTGCTTTATTCAACATTGTCAGTTGGCATGCTGACCTCTTATTAATATTTATTTTGCTAATTTTGGACAACAGGATAGAAAGGTCTGTAGAGAAATTACCAGAAATAAAGATCATCTTCACTTAAGGGTAAAACTCAGTTTTATTTTTCTAACACTATCCCTAACCTCTTTCTCTCTATTTTCTTAACCATACTCTTTAATGTGAGGTGGATAGCACATTTTTAGAAGCTTTGCATGTGATCTAACAGAAATGAGAATAATAAAAGACTAATATTTTATATATTGCTTTTAAGTTTGAAAACAGCACTGTGAATTAGAGAGGGTAAGAGATATTTTATTGAGGTGTAAATGGGACCAGTGATTAAGTATTTAAACCAAGATCAGTCATCTTGTTAACGACATAGTCAGGATTTTGTTCTTAGACTTCAGACTCCAAATCTTAAATGTTGTTTTAAAAAATTACCAACATACAACTCTCAGATTTGTCAGTCTGATTATCTTTAGTAAGATGCTCTAAATTTTAAATAGATTCAAAGGACAAAGACAGATAGTAAGAATATTTACCTGAGAAGAAAAGATTTAGAGGCCATTCCTGCTTTTTCATTCCATAATTGAGCTTTTCTCAAATATCAAATCAGGTCCTAAGCAGCTTATATTAAAAACAAAAACAGCTTTATATGAAGGAAACCAGTAAAACTGCTATGATTCTGTGTTACTATAAAATATTTTAATTATTTTGAAAAGAGAATATTCTGACAGATTCTTATATTCAGTGTGATCATATGAAGAAAATTAACTTTAGAAAGACTTCCCTATTTATAAGGCTGTTGCCTGTTTATTCAACTTCCGAAGTGGAAAGACATGCATGGTGTGGACAATGTGCCATATCCATTTCTCTTGGGAATGATATTTTTATGTTATATATTTTAACTTTCCAACTGTACCCAATTCCAAAGCATGACAGTGAGGCTGAGGAAGGCTCTCAGGAATGTTTTTGAAAAATGGAGCTTGAAGACCTCAGATTTGGTTCAGAAAAGCCACTGCACCTCTCCTACCTATCGGTTAGTGGCTTAGCAAAAGATGAGTGTGCTTCAGCACTAGGAAGCCATCAGATGGAAGATTACACTGAAAGATGAGGGACCAGCAGAGGACACGCTCTGATGGCATATAGCTGAGCATTTAACCAGTGCCAACAGTTGTGTTAATTTCTTGAGGACAAAGCATTTAGAATACTTTAGAATATCACAAGTTTTGAGGATATCCATTGTACTTCAGTAGATTATGGACTATTCCGTTGATGCTGAAGTATTGAAATAAGATGCGCTCTCAGAATTATAGCAAAGATTACAGAGCTTCCTTCTCGGGGCTTTCACAGGCTCCGTTACAGCAGGCATTTTTGGAAAAGCTCTGTTAATTAAAATGCTTTATTTATATACTAATTTTCATCCTATCTTCCAATTGTGAAAGGGAATTAAATACGAAATGGCTAATTTTAAATGTCAGGGTTCTTTTTTTCCAAGCCAACCTTACATTAAGAACAGGAATCCCTGTGCCAAAGAAATGGTTCCCAATTATCCCATCCTGGGTTTTGTTATACATTGTACAGAAGTCAACAAAACAAGTATGTAACAGAACCTGCCTAAATAGCAGCCACCCTCATTAAAATCAGAATTAATCAGAGGGTGATTGAAGGAAGCAGTGCTTCATAGGTTCCCCCTTTTTCTTCTTTTCTAATCATAGAACAAAATATGTTACATAAAAGGATTGGAACTATTATGCAGTACTCAATTAGAGGGAGGTGAATAGGTCTCTAACATGCTGTTTTATCAAAAGAGCAGACTGGTGTTTGCATGACTGTTGTTTCATTACAGACCCTGTCATTAATTCCATGTGTCAATACTGCCCTGTAGTACACAGAGCAGACAAGAAAGAAGAGCCCTTGAAAACAAGGGAATGATTTTTGAGTCGTTATCAAGCTAAGTGGCAAGCGGGAAGCGAAACTCGTATAGGTAAATTCGAAGGGACTCTTGGGAGATCTGCAAGTGGGAAACAAGAATGCATTTTACCAACTGCTTAATTATGTCCTGTTTTTCAACAAGTACACTTGAATTGAATGCTTTGTTTGTATTGCACAAAAACATGTGCTTTGGGCAAGAGTATTCTCTTGTTTCCAGGTCAAGTAAGGTGTTTTATACACATACACATCTGGCCTATTCTGTAATGTGCTATTGGGTATGTTAGTATCTGAGCCCCAATATTGCACTGTCATTTCTGGGGGAAAGTTACCTAGGAACCAGAAGTCTAAAAAGTGGAGCTTTCTCTAAGGTCCTGAGAGGTTGTATAAGCCCAGGCATCCCAGAGGAGCATACTTACAGGGAAATGGTGGCTCAGGAAAATGTGCAACTGTATCTGGGGGAAAAAAAGATAGACTATAAAGCTTTCAATATGGTATAAATTCCATAATCTCCCACCCCTAAACCTTTAAAAAAGTACTTTTTGGTTTCCGTTAGCAGTCCTAAGGGTTAGGCTGGGGCAAAATAAGGTTTCCTTTCTTGGACGTGCTTTATCTGTGTCCTCGTGCCTGGCCAAGCCCTTATAGATTATGGTTCCTTATCGTTTAGTAAGATCAAATTTCTAAATGATGTTTCGTTCCAGTTGAACATTCTTGGAGGCTTATCTCTTCCCTGGCCAGATGCCTGATCAGATGAGAAGCCCGCCATGATACTGTCACAGTGCCTAGAATGGGCTCTTTATCCAGTAGACATCACTGTACTTTTTGATGATAACGAGGGCAGTCTTAACTTGTGCTAAGGCCTGTGTGTAGCATTGAAGGTAAGTATGAAGGAGTTATTGCTATGTGAATATCTTAACCCTGATGCACATTTCAGTATACAGTATCTTCGTTTAACCATGATCTACATATATCTAACACCTAGCCATCCTTTTTAGATGGGACCTTCATAATTTAGGACCAGTAACTCTTCATGAAATGGCCTGTTTATTGAGGGCCATGATTGATTTAGACCATCCTTGTAACGTTTGCCATTGCTTTGATTTTATTTTTGGAATCATTCTAATCATTTGCTGGTAGCTTTGCAGAAAGGACTTGTGGTCTTGGTGTATGTCAGTGACAGTTAGGTAGGCTGCTGTGCTTGACTTTTAGGTTTAGAAGATCTTGATTAGAAACAAAAGCCTAGCAGTTTTAGTGTCTTAAAAACCTAGCAGCTTTTTAAGTAGATCATAATTATTCAGTAACCTAATATTTAGACTCTTGGAATTAGAATAGAATCTTAGGGATCATCTTGTCCAACCCCTTCATTTTATAAATGGGGAGACTCAAGCCCAGAAAAGGAAATGACTTGCCCAAGGACACCAAGCACATTAGTGGACAATCTGAGACTAGACCTACTGGTGCCCCATATATAAGCAACCAAGTCTACATGAATCAGTGGTTGGAAGTTCCAGGTTGTATGGCACAAAGAGGGCCTTGATTTCTGGACGGTCAGAATGTCTGATGACTCATCAGGGAAGTAATTATAGTTAAAATACTATGAGGATGACTCGTGGCAAATGGTTCTCTACCATTGTCCATTTATGCTATGACCCATGTATTACATTCTTTCAGTAGAACTTTACTGAGCACCTAGTATGTGCCCATCCTAGATACTGCAGATCACAGCCAGATAAGACATGGACTCTGTCCTCAAGTTGCTCAAGTCCAGTAGAGAATGAGAAATCCCTGGAAAGCATCATGCAGAATTCCCTGTAGAGTGCTAGTACTTTTCCTAATTGTAAATCTTGGTGATGAAAGTGAACCTTTTCTCTTGGTCAGGGTTTGTTTATTAGGAGTCACATAAAACATTATACCATTCCTTTCTGTGAAAATACAAGATAATACCAACTGAAGCTAAATTGAGTTCATAAACACTTATTGAGGATCTACCATCTGCAAGGCACTGTGCTAGACACATAGGGATATGAAAATGAATACAGTGTAGAATATTTTCTTTTTAATATGTCAAAGCAGTATTGTTTTATAGTTTTAACCTTTGTAATAAGAATTATTTTTAATAAATAGTCTTAAAATACAGGACCCTTGAAATAGAAGAAAAAATATCTCTGTACTGTAACCCAGACTTGTCAGTCCAGGATTGCAAAGTCTCCATCCAAATCCTCTTTTGTACCCCATATCTGTCTTGAGCTTTCTTTTTCCTTTATCTCAGCCAAGCCAGCCTGCTTGCGAGTCCCTGCACACAACTAACTCTCGCTTCTGTGCCTTTGCTTGACTAATCTGCTTCGGGATGCCTTTCTCCCCATGAATCCATGTCCATCACTGCCATTACAGTCTGGCCCTGAATCCATCTCCTGCCAGGAGCCTGTGATCAGCATCCCCATCTCCTCTGTGTTCCTCCCACGTGTACATAGCCCGTATGACTGGTGGAATAACAGTTCTGTGGTATTCATTAATGCTTCCTATTCTCTGTTCACATCTTGCTGATCTAGATACAACAGATCTTACTAAATGAAGCAGTTTAGTATAACCAGGTCATTTTTCAGACCTTTTAGGAGTAAGTTTCTATATCAAAGAATTCATTTTGATATTTGTGGGCTGTTATATGATAGAGAGGAAGATCCGAATCGTTAGAATGGGGGTTTGAAAAGTAAGCCTCGGGGTCCATAAAAGAAAACAGTCACATATCTATAAGTGATCCTCTCTCCTTCCATTCCCAAACAGGATGAGAAATCGCCTTTAAATAGATTTCAGATACAGTAAGGGTGTATTGAACTGTCAAGCTAGGGGAAGCAGGGCTCTGCCTGTTAATCATCTCAAGCTTGTTGATCTGCTGTTCTGTAATTCCTTTAATATTGTTTAATGTGTGTGTGTTTTACCTTCTGAACTGACTAAAAGCTTCTTGAGGACAGGGACCATGTCTTTTATTTGCTTCTGCATATTCTTCCCTCAGTTATTCCCAAAGACTGCCCTAACAATCTTGTGGAAACCTTCCTTCCATAAGCATATAAAGGACAGGAAATGCATCTCATGGGTTCGAACTACATCCCACCATTGCACTATGTACTTCATATGTATAATGACCTTTCACTCACATGATGATTCAGTGAAATGGATATTGCTATCCCAATTCTACTGATAAGGAAACTGAAATTCAGAGAGTTCAAGATCTTACTGCTGTAGAACCTAGGTCTGATTCCAAAACTTTTAATGCCTTTCGCTGTACCACAATAACAACAACTAATATTTAGGACTCCTTTACAGTTCATAGAACTCTTTCATTTACACTATTACTGTTGCTGTTACTACTACCACTGCTAGTACTATAACCCCTTAAGTCATCACTAGGAAGTAGGTAGGTAGAGCTAGTATTATTATCCCCATTTCACAGATGGGAATACAGAGACTCAGAGACTTGCCCAAGATCACACAACCAGGACTTCAAAGAGACTTCCTGACTCTAGACCTTTTTGTTCTTTCCAGTGTATCACATTGCCGCCTTAATTTATTTGCATGAATGCATAATTATTTGGCCAGTTACCACTGACACCTCTCCTACAGGAGTGTCAGTAAGACAGGACATCCTATAGCATCCTATAGCCAAGTGAAAAAGAAAATAATTCATATCCTTAGAGGAGTGTCTATGTTAGTAGAGGGGTGATACAGAAAATCCAAAAAATAAAGCCTTGAGAGGAATAGTTCACAAGTGAGAATTAAAATTTGAGCCCCTTTATTCTATAGATGAATTTTCATAATTTGGCCATAAAACTTTTGTAATGTTTTTAATTATTTCTATTATAAAATTGGATTAGGGAGTAGGGGTGAAACCTATGGACTTGATTTGAAAATATTCCTCCTAGGTTTGGATGGGAAAGTACTGGCTACCTTGTGCCAGCTGGTATCTAGCCCCAGCATCATTCTGTTACCAGAGAAATGCAGAAATATTAGGAGTGATGGCATGCCCCCCCAGCAGTTCATCACTATCTTGGTAGAATTCATACAGTCTCATCTACTGATCCCATTCCACCCACCCATACCCTTCACTGCACCTCACCTTACTGTTCCTGCAGTCACAACCCCTTCAAACCTTTGACCATTCTGATCCCTTAATGTTTCACCCCAGAAGGTGGTCCCCTTCTCCTTTTGTATTGATTATTAGTAAACAGTGTCCAGGATCACAAAGTCCTTCAGGACAACCAGAACTAGGAATTGTTACTAAAGTACAGATGTGTAGTATGAACTGGTACTAGAGAGAAGTTTCAGTGGAAGCAGATTGTTCTCTAGTTCCACTAAACGTTTCTATCTGGTTGTCGTGTAGAGTTCTTCACTGTCCTGAAAGATGTCAGTGTCTTCCCCCGTCCCCTAAAATCTCCATCTGCTGTGCTCTTTCTCGAATGAATGGTCACCATCCACATGGTCATCTGAGCTGGGAGCCATAGAGACACTCTTCCTCACTCCCCTTTACCAACTCTGCCCTCCCAGTGGATGACAGCTCTTCCTTGGAAGTGATGCCTTTTCTTCTCACAACCACAGCCCAACTTTCTGTCTCCTCTCACATGCACTGTTATAGTGACATCCTCGTGACTTGCCTCTCTGCCAGTTTCCCTGATTCCAATGTGTCTTTGCACTGCTGCCAGAGATTCTTCCTTATAAACCAACCCTGGCCAGGCATTCCTTACAGACTAGGACCCAAGCTGCTTACTTTGACATTCAAGACACTTGACTCCCAAACCCCAAACTGCCCTTGCAAACTTACCTCCTGCTGTTCCTTCAGTGAACCTCACCCCTCCCCAAACACTGGGCCCTCTCCCAGCTTGAGAGCAGAGAAAGAAATCGACACCATCCAGAAAGGTCTACACAATCACAAGTAGGTGGGACCATACAGAGCCCTCCACACAATCTCCCTTGCCAGAAAAGTCCTGTGCCATCTTTGCCTAACATAGGACACCTCCCTGGAGGTGCTGCTCCCACCTTCCCCAGGTGATTAGATCGATGCTTTGTCTCAGGAGCTGTGATTTCCTTTGTTCCTGATCCTGTTACAGCATTTACCCCATTATGTTCTAAGTTATTTTCCATGAGTATGTTTCACTCACTGTCGAGGGCAGCAGCTGTGCCTAGCCTTCCTTCTCTCCCCAGTATATGACACATTTCTCAGCACATAGTTGTTGAACAGCTGAACTCAGAGTGTGTTCCTTCAGTGCAGTTAGAGCAGTTAATCCAGATGTGCAAAGAGCCCTGGACTGGGATTCAGGGACTGTCCCAGGTCCAGCTTTGCCACTAGACATGTGACCTTGGGTAAGTCACTCAGTCTCCTTTATTAAACAAGGGAGTTGGACTAAATGATCTCTAAGGCCACTTTAAGTTCTATGATTCTGACCCCATTTCTGGGATCACGAAACACATTTCCTACTTTATAAATATTTAGCACCTCAATTTAACCAGTCAGCCATCCATATTAATCAAGTCTTCAGACTCTCAGCAGTAGTCTTCTGGTAAGAGCTGCTTGGTTAGGCTCCTGTTGGCTTATCCCGTGACCACTGAGCTGTTCTTCCCCTTCCCCAGAAGTTTCTCTGCACTTGTAACACGAGCACTCGGTTGTGTGGCTGGCCCTTCTCAGGAGGGAGCCCTTCTTTGTGCTTGCCTGAGGGATAACCACAAGGAAGCAGAGGGAGAGGAGGCTTTATTATCTTCCTTCACTCTAGCTCCCACCGACATTACAGTTGCTGCCATGTGGGTTCTTGTTGTAGACATGTTTTTAGGGGGTGATGCCCGTTTCTGTGAGAAATAAGTTTTAAGCAGCTCATGTGCTCTTCAAGACTCCTTTTAAAGTACACTGCTGACTTTTCCGGGTGGGAGGAGGACTAGAGTTAGCAGCTCAACAGGTACATTCCCCATAATCTCCATATAATAAATAAGAGCCCATGAAAAGATTAAATAAATCTTTCCTAAACTTTTTGATTGGCTTAATCAATAATTAATCATCTTTAGATGAGGCCATAACTTGTGGAGTAGATATAATTGGATTAGCTGAGGAGAGGCAGTTGGGGAGCTTTGAAGAGATTAAAATGGCTGTCAATCCCATAATTAAACTGCCACAAACAAAAGCAATGGTGTGGGTTTTTTTTGTTTTTTTTTTGTTTTTTTTTTTAAGAAGGAGAGAAGAAGGAAAGAAAAGGGAGGGAGAAAGTTGGGAAAGGCCAACTGATTTGAAATCAATAAGTACTCATATATCACTGGAGACTGGAGAGGGAAAAATCAAATGGCAGATTTACTCCATTAAATGAAATCCATACATATCAAATCAGCCATTTAATTACATGGCTGGTCCACTGGGACAGGTGAAATTTTGGCAGCTTAGAGTTCACTAAAACAAATCCACAAAAGGAAAAAAGTTAATTATTAAAAACAGAAGAGACCTGCTCCTTGTCCTGAGCCCATTTAGACCTTGACTTTTCATACTTTTAATTGGCTTAGTAGGTTTGGCCTGTGTGAATGAAGTCTTTTATCTCCCTCTTTTTCTTTCCATACCCCTTTCATCTTTCCTGTTACAAACACACAGAGAGAGCTTGAGGAAAAATACTTTGGTTTTAAAGACTTTTCTTTTTTTTTTAAAGGATGTGGATTTGGGCGGGGGGGAGGGGGTGTGTGTGATGCTGGTGAATACTTTTTTCTCTTTCTTTTATATATTTTTCCAGAGAGGAGTTGCTTAAACCAATGGGACTAAAACCTGATGGGACAATAACGCCTTTGGAGGAAGCACTCAACCAGTACTCTGTCAT
>SJYC01037808.1:0-15405 GCA_006408675.1 Madoqua kirkii
AATTTTCTTGAAGAGATCTCTAATCTTTCCCATTTTATTGTTTTCCTCTGTTTCTTCGCATTGAAATGCAATGGACATTAAATTGATGGACATTTCTTCGCATTCTTCACACTTAGGAAGGCTTTCTTATCTCTCCTTGCTATTCTTTGGAACTCTGCAATCAGGTGAGTATATCTTTCCTTTTCTCCTTTGCCTTTTGGTTCTCTTCTTTTTTCAGCTATTTGCAAGGCCTCCTCAGACAACCAGTTCTGCCCTTTTGCATTTCTTTTTCTTGGAATGGTTTGGATCACCACCTTCTCTTCAGTATTACAAACCTCCATCCATAGTTCTTCAGGCACTCTATCAGATCTACTCCCTTGAATCTATTTGTCACTTCCACTGTATAATCATAAGGAATTTGATTTAGGTCTTACCTGAATGGCCTAGTGTTTTTCCCTACTTTCTTCAATTTAAGTCTGAATTTTGCAATAAGTGGTTCATGACCTGAGCCACAGTCATCTGTGGCTCAGATCCAATTGTAAATTACCCCATTTCCACCCTCTATAGAACATAATCACTTTTACCACAATCATTTCCAAGTTTCTCTTTATAATTTTATAACCACAGTGTGCATCTCTAAACACATGCTTATTTTTGAGCTTCATGTAAACGGAAGCCTATAACAGGAAATATTTGGGGTCTGGCTTCTTTCCTCGAACATTGTATTTGTGTGACTGATCCGTGTTCCTGCATGTGTCTGTGATGTGTTCGTTTCCATTACTGTGTAGTATTCCACTCCATGACTACCACAGTTCAATTATCTCTTCCATAGTTGATGGACATTTCAATTGTTTCTATATTGGGGTTATTACAAATAACGCTCTTATGAGCATTCTTGTCGCATTCTTGTACATGTTTCCTGTTGGTTTGAGGCTCACTTTGTAGACTATACACACGTTAGCGGAAATGCTGTACCATACATATGGAATTTCCAACAGAGCAAATAATGGTAAGTTATTTTTCAAAGTGAATGTATAGAACTATACTCTCTACAGCAGTGTGTGCAAGTTCTTGTTGTTCTTATCCTCTCTTTCTCCTTAATATGTTTTCCAAAGGCTTCCCATTTTGCTCATTGAGGTTCCTGGACCCCATCCCAGGTAAAACAGAAACCAGAGTTTTTTGCGGCAGTTTTTGGGCCAAACGCTTGTGCTCCTAATGTCACCTATAGTGCCCACAGGACAGGAACTCCAGTTCCTAACTAGCATTAGACCTTTCCTGAGGACTGACCTGGGACTTTCCAGGTGATGCCTGGGTAAAGAATCCGCCTGCGAATACAAGAGATGCAGGTTCAATCCCTGGGTCAGGAAGATCCCCTGGAGGAGGAAACGGCAACCCACTTCAGCATTCTTGCTGAGACAATCCTATGGACAGAGGAGCCTGGGGTCGCAAGGAGTCAGACAAGACTGAGCAACTGGGCACTAGGACTGAAAGTGAAAGAAAACTCCCTGGACACTCCAGGCTGAGCCCCCTGTGGAGGGAACAGCACAGGCGAAGGCAGGACTGGCAGACTTGGGAACTGGACCAGTACTCAGACACCTGTATCTTCTCTCGACATGGCCATTAATTAGCTCTGTTTGGGGCACACCCATTCGCCTCTCTGTGTACCCACTAGCCTCTTCTGGGAATGGATCACAAGATGACAGATAAGGCCGCCAGAAAAGAATTCTAAAATGCAGGTCACATTGTGGTTTGCATTGCTTCCTGATTTCACCAGTTAGAGTAATATACAAAACCACTTCTTCCCTTTATTTCCTCCTATCTATAAAAATTGTATGATGGATGTTTTATTTCTTAGTTCTCCCAAAAGCCCAGCCAGAGCCTCTGGGGCTTCAAGTGAAGGAAAATAGCCATTCTGATGAAGAGAAGACAGTATGGAGTCCTATTCTAGGCAAGTGTTACTTCCCAAAAAGTAGTTCACATCCCAATTCCCGGTGATAGTGGCAATCCCCTAGTTCCCCCTGTGGGGTGCCCTGTCATGTCAGACACTGAGAACTCCTGGCTGATGATAACTTCACAGGGGTTTTCTATGCCATCTCTATCTCAGGACGTGATGGGAGGAGAAAGCTAAGTACATTTGATAGTAAGTTGTGGGCACTGTGCTCTTGAAATAGGCTTTATCCTTATTTTCCAGTGGGGGAAACTGAGTCTCTGAGCAACAAAGCTCTCCCAAGATAACTTAGCTAATAAGAGCTGCAGAGTCTGCCTACACACCTAAGTCTATCCTGGTTCCAGAAGCCAGAGGACTTTTGCTCTAGTTCTGTTTTAGAATTGTACTCTCCTGATTCCGTACTGTTAGACTAGGAGTCTTTATGATGGAATATTTCACAAAGTCCATCAGCCAATAGCAAATTGGAGAATCTCCCCATAAAAGCTCTGGGCATCTATCAATGCAGGGTGAAAGTGGCTCAGTCATGTCCGATTCTTTGCAACCCCATGGACTGTAGCCCAACAGGCTCCTCTGCCCACGGAATTCTCCAGGCCAGAATACTGGAATGGGTAGCTGTTCCCTTCTCCAGGGGCTCTCTGCAACCCAGGGAATGAACCCAGGTCTCCCATATTGCAGGCGGATTTTTTTCATCATGCTGAGCCACCAAGGAAGCCCCATGCAGGCTGGGAGAGGGGTTAACAGAGTTTCTAGTTCTGGTCTTTTCTGAGGCTTGACCGTATCTCCTGTCATTGGAGGCCATGAGATGCCTCTATATTTTCCCACCCCCTCCTTTTTAAAATTATTTTTGTTTTTGGCTGTATTGGGTTGCTCGGCTGCTCATGGGCTTTCCCTGGATCCAGCAAGTGGGGGCTTCTGTGCAGTGGTTCCTCTTGTTAGGGAGCACTGGCTCTAGGGTGCACAGGCTTCGGTAGTTGTGGCCCATGGGCTTAGTTGCCCAGTGGCATTTGGGATCTTCCCAGACCAGGGATCAATCCTGTGTCCCCTGCATTGGCACTCCACCCCTTTTTTGACGAAGCAGGGAGAATAGATTTTTGTTTCTAGCAATCACATGAACCCTGATTAAGATAGAAATGAATTGATCTAGTTCTTTAATCTCTCCTTTTTCTAAACCTTTCCTGGATGCCTCAACAATGATATTTGTGAAGTCTCAGACATCAAAAATGTCGTTATAGCTGGTCAAATTGAGGAGTACAAACAAGTTCTCCCAGCCTTGTCTCCTCTCGGCTCTGCTGTATACATACTCTCCCAGCTGCCTCCCAGATTTGCAGGAAGCACAGCCTAGTGGGAGAGGCTTGGGTTAAGGTATGAGAATGGAGTTTGAATCAGGGATCCACAGACGTGAGCAAGCAGCTTCATGTCATTGAATCTCAGTGTCTCCCCAATGTAAGTGGCAATAATAATATCTCCAACTGTAATAATTTGTTAGGGCTGTCCTAACAAATACCATAGAGTGGGTAGTTTTCTCATGGATTTGGAGGCCACAAAAATCTGTTTTCTCACTGCTCTGGAGCCTAGAAGTCAAAGATCAAGGTGTTAGCAGGATTGGTTTCGCCTGAGGCTCTCTCTTGGCCTTATAGATGGCTGTGTGTTCACAAGGCTGTCCCTCTGTCTGTTGTCTATGTCCTGACGCCTCCCCTTATAAGGACTCAAGTCATACTGGGTTAGGGCTCACGCTAATGGCCTCATTTTAACTCAGTTACCTCTTCAAGGCCCTTATCTCCAAATACAATCTCATTCTGAGATATTGGGAATTAGGACTTGAACATAAAATTTGGGGTGGAGGGGACATAATTTAGCCCAAAACACCATTGCAGTTTGTTTTTAAGGCTTTTAGAAGATGAATCAGCACAGAGGAAGTATAAATAAGGATGAAGACCTAGAGGTTGACCCAGCCTCATTTACCCACCCTGGGAGCCCAGGACCCACCTAGTGGAGCAATTGCATGGGAGCCAGGGTGGAGAAGATCAAGGCCTCAGACAGTACTGCATGCAGAAGGCCAGCAAAGGTGCCCTGCTGGTCCAAGTTCCAGATAAAATTGACCCCTCTGGAGCCCACAACTTGGGCTTTGCTCTGAAGATGGTGTGGAAGAATTCACTGAGGAATATGTTTAAGCACAAAGTGATGAATGACTGTCTCCACAAATTAAAAAGAATGCTTTTCTCTAGCCCAATGACTTTTAGATATTTCAGACATTTTCTGTGGCCTGGCACTATAGCCAAAATCCTATAGAACCTGATGAATTATTCAAATAAGGAACCTGGGTGAAGGAGTAAATTTTTAAATAAAAATCACCTGGTTCTTTTGATGAACTGCTTTATACTTAACGGCAAACCAAATCATTATCATGAAATATATCAAAATACATCTCTTTCATGAGTGAATTACTGGTATTTGTGTACCTGGGATATATATATTTTGTTTATTAAATGTTTACATTATAAGAAGGAAAACATTTTTTAAAAATTGAATGTCTGTAATCAGTTATTCCTAAGTTTTTTATACTGTAACATAAATGTGTTCTTTTCCTGTGAATTTACAATTTCTAAATGAGGAGCAGCAAGTGCAATACCAGGGGAAGAATAGATTTTACTAATCAAATGATGTCTTTGCTTTTGTAAATGAGAAAATTGTTTTATTTTTAACACTAAATCTGGCAAGTATTTCTTAGAAAATGTGTTTGGAAAGATTAATGCTGTGTTGTATATTAGATTTCCCCATCTGATATATGAAGTAGATTTGATCTTTGTCTCCCTAATTTCCTCTACTTTATGATTGTACAAGAGTACCATCATTGTACTCTTTAAAAATACTGAATTATTTCATGCCTTTAAAAAAATGTTTTAAATAAGACCTGCAAAACATTGCAAATGGTTAAAAAAGTAATGTGAAAATTTTACAACCGCAAAGAATTCTTAACGTTACAAGCGTTTAACTTTGATGATGTCATTTTAACACGCACGCTTTTAAAAGGAGAGTTTATGTTTATCATAAACTTTGAAGAGCTTAGAAATAAAATTTCTGCTTAATTTATGAAAAAGAGTAGTAAATATTATTTTAATGTGAACCTCAAGGCAATGGCACCCCACTCCAGTACTCTTGCCTGGAGAATCCCATGGTTGGAGGTGCCTGGTAGGCTGCAGTCCATGGGGTTGCTAAGAGTCAGATGCAACTGAGCGACTTCACTTTCCTTTTTCACTTTCATGCTTTGGAAAAGGAAATGGCAACCCACTCCAGTGTTCTTGCCTGGAGAATCCCAGGGATGGGCTCTCACAGAGTCGGACACAACTGAAGCGACATAGCAATAGCAGCAGCAGATTTCCAAAGACAATCTTCATTAAAATAGTATTTATTCACTCCTATTGTTCATGTAAAATGTGGAGTTTTCCTGGACATTCCATTATTTTGGTATCCGGTCTCCAAAACTGAATCAGCATGTCCCAGTCTTGGGTGGAAATCTGTGGTGCACTTGAGACCTGGGCTCCAGGAGGGGTGGACGGTGGCAGAAGGAGCTCACTGGTCTCTAACAGAAGGACTTCACCCCTTCCAGGCTTGAGAATCCTGTTCTGTGTTGACAGTTTTGTTCCTGCTGCCCCCACAGAGCCGCAATTCAGGCCCCAGGCTTGGCCCTGCCAAGTTCCCGGAGAGCTCTGGATCCTACGGAGTGGTCACTGGCCCCCAGTGCCAACCATGTGAAAAGAGGCCACTTTACATTTGATACAAAGCGTCAGCCGGTCTCATTCACAGTGCCCGGAACATGCTAAGCTCCGGACGTAGAGCTTTAAAGTGGCACTTCAACACAGACTCCCTTTCCTGCCAACCCCACCCGCAAGGATTTCACAGGCGGAGAGGAACACGCGGAGGCTTGTCTTTTCCACCCCTTCTCTCCCCAGATGTCAAGAGAGGTTGTTCTGAGGAACAGCCCAAGAAAAGCCCTATTCTCCTCGCTCCTCCTCACCTGCCAAGAAGGCCTGCCTGCAGGTGCCTGACCGAACCTCGGAGCTGCCAGGAAGTGTTCGGCCCATTCACTCTGGTTGAGAAGCCGCCTCCCCTGTGCCAAGTCCCAACTTTGGCAGCTCCATCCGTGGCGCCGGATTTTCATGAGCAGCACCTGTTTGCCTAGCCTTCAAACCCCAGCTCCCACCCGCCGCTTCACACAAATGCAGGTGACCCCATGACCAAGAGGGCCTCCTTCGGAGCCACGGTGCCTCCTCTTACAAAGCCCGGGCTTGTCTGAATCACTGTGCCTCAGAGAGGTCTGAGCCCCCAAAGTAAGGGAAGCCAGCAGACGGATGATGTTTCCCAAAGTGCTTTTTTTTTTCACAGATGGATAAATTCAGGTGGAGTGAGAAGAGGGACCTGGGAGAGTATCATCAGGTGTAGGGGTTCTTAGCTCTGGATGCAATTAGAATCAGCTGGAGGAACTTTAAAACATGAGATATAGTCTGGTGCGGAGGAAGGGCATGACCCCTCAGTGGAGCCCGTGTTTTGAGAACCCCTGATCTGGTTCAACCCACTTGTTTCACAGAGGAGAAAAACTGAGGTCCTGACAGGAGGGACTTTTGAGGTCCTTTTGTTGTTGTTCAGTTGCTGAATCATGTCTGGCTCTTCGAGACCCCATGGACTGCCGCACCCCAGGCTCCCCTGTCCTTCACTGTCTTCCGAAGTTTGCTGAAACTTGTGTCCGCTGAGTCTGTGCTGCCACCCAACCGTCTCACACTCTCACCCAGGCTGTCAATCTTGTCCGATTCCCCGGTTTCGCAGATGGGTAACTGAGGCCCAGAGGAGTTAGGGAGGGTCACCTAAGCCTCCACAGCTAGTAGGATGTATCTTAGTACTTTGGCAGTTTGACTTTTGTCTTAGAATAGTTCTACTTCTATCGTATCTAGTTTTATTACCATAAAATTCTGCTTTAAACCCATCATGCTTCTCTACTGCTCAAGAAATAAAGTCTACATTCCATAACATGGCATTCAAAGCCCTGTCACAACCTGGTTTTCTAAGAAAAGTATTAATAATCCCTTCATACACAGGCAAGTGGGTGGGGTCCATGCCCTGGTCCCCTCACTTTACAGGGCTCTGCCCTCACCCTTTCCTATCTATATCGCACCTCGTGGGACAGAGTCCACAGGGTTAAGGAGATATGCTCAATGGGGTACTCTCAACCTCGGAATATCTTGAATTTACCTACAGCACCTGTTAAGAAGACCTCTTTCTGATAAACACAATAGTGCAGCTGGGCCTGAGGGACAGCCGCACAGCATCTGTCCAGCTGGAGGGGAGAGAGGAGCTTTGGCTCCTCTTGGCCTGATGTTGAAGCTGGCATGCAGGTTGGATGTCATCAGGTATGTATCCAAGTCTCCTCCCAGTGTAGGCTAGTCCAGAGTGGGAAGAGCAGAGAAGCGGGCTGCACGCTGGGAGCTGGCTTCTCTATGTTCCACAGAATCCAAGAATTCTAAATTCAAATGTTACCTTCTTGTCATGAAGGTATATTTGTCAAGACAGGTGGATAAAACATATCTGACTGCTTTCTTTATAGTTTTGATTTATTTTTGGCACTGGGTCTTTGTTGCTGCATGCTGGCCTCCTCTAGTTGTGGAAATCAGAGGCTGCTCTTCAGCTGCAGTGTGAGGGTTTCTTGTGGTGGTAGCTTCTCTTATTGCAGAGCACAGGCTCTAGGCACATGAGCTTCAGGAACTGAGGCATGAGGGCTCAGTAGGTATTTGCTGGTTCTGGGATGCATGGGCTTCAGCACTTGTGGTGCAGGGGCTTAGTTGCTCTGAGGCATGTGGAATCTACCCAGACCAGGGATCAAACCCATGCCCCTTGGATTGGCAAGCACATTCTTATCCACTGTGCCACCAAGGAAGTCCTTCTTTATAAATCTTGAAGATTTACGTATGGTATGTAGGCCTGATATTGAGGCTGAAGCTCCAGTACTTTGGCCACCTGATGTGAAGAGCTGATTCACTAGAAAAGACCCTGATGCTGGGGAAGATTGAGGGCCGGAGGAGAAGGGGCTGATGGATGATGAAATGGTTGGATGGCATCAGTGACTCAATGGACATGAGTTGGAGCAAACTCTGGGAAGATGGTGAAGATCAGGGAAGCCTGGCATAATGCAGTCCACAGGGTCACGAAGAGTCAGACCCAGCTCCGCAGCTGAACAACAGCAAAGGCTTCCATTTGCATATTTGCCTTGACCCTGTGCTTGCTGGGGAGGTGGGTTGAACCCTGAGGGAGTCAGGGAGGGAGGGATGGTAGTCAGCCTTGCTGTTGGAAGGTGAGTGGTACAGCTCTCCAGTATGTATGAGACCTGCACTGGCAATTCCTGGAGGGATCACAAGTGTACTTATGGTTAAAAAATATATATATATACATATATATACACACATATATATATATAGTGTTGATGTGATATGAAACCAGGATGTGGTGGCATTCAGGTCCTGGCTGGTGAGCACTTCCTTCCTTTCTCCCTGCAATGCAATTCTTACAAACTCATGTTTTTAAATTCTGGTGAGGGGCTTCTTCTGTGTTGCAGATGGCTGTTTTCTCATTGGATCTCCCCATGGCAGAGACAGCAGAAAGCTCTCTGGGGTCCCTTTTATAAGGGCACTAATCCCATTCATGAGGGCTCTATCCTCATGACCTAATCACTTCTCAAAGGACTCACCTCTTAATATTATTACACTGGGGATTAAGATTTCAACCTATGAATTTTAGTGTGTTGGGGGGGACATATTCAATCCATACAATGACTAATGATTTTCAGCAGCTCAAATCTAATTTTTTTTCAAGCTAAAATAACTATAATCAGCTCCAGATCCTATTGGCCAGCCCACCTTTCTCTACCGTTGTCTGCAAGGATAGCTCGAGGGACCAGGAACCAGTCTGCGATCTAGATTCACTATGACACTGAATAGTGGAGATACTCATGATAGTACAGCATTTGCCATTTCTGTTTATCCTCATCCTTTGGGAAATTCGTCTCCTGTCTTCTTTCCACCCCTCTAGTCCCTTCTCCAGTTGTACTGGTCACGAACATGCAAAGCCATCCCCACACCCTGGAACCTTTGTCTCCCTGTTTCCCCTGCCAGGACCACTGACATTCTAAAGATGTGTTCCTTCCCTTGTTGGAGTTTCTGTTCAAATGTTGTCTCATTGGTGATACTTCCCCTTTCCTTTGTAACTAAAGTAGCTCTTTGTCTACTTTCTCTCCTCAAGTTTTCTTCTTAACACCCCTCAATAACTGGCATTCCCACTGTCTGTTATTTACTAGTCTGTTTATTTAATGTCTGTGTGCTAGATGCCACAATAGCAAAGACTGTATCACTTCTATATCCCAAGTGCATGGAGGGTGCCTGGTAGACACTCAATAGTCACTTATTAAATTTAATAAATTGTTACTGGTTCCCCCAGGGCTTCCCAGGTGGCAGTGGTAAAGAATTTGCCTGCCAGTGCAAGAGATGTGGGTTCGATCTCTGGGTGGAGAAGATCTGCTTCAGCAGGAAATGACAACCCACTCCAATATTCTCGCCTGGGAAATTCCATGGACAGAGGAGCCTGGTGAGCTACAGTCCATGGGGACACAAAGGGTCAGACACGGCTAACGCATGCACATTGATTACTCCTATCTAGACACATTGACACAACAGAATTGCAAACATTTAGACATTTATTAATTTTCACAGGGTAGTTTTTAGATCATTTAGAGGAATTACAAAATGACAACCTTCAAACAGGCACATAAATCATAGACTGAGGGGATTTCATTATCTCCCCCAGGGTCTCTAGTGCCTTCCCCAAATTAACCAAAGAGATACTTTTCCAGATCTGGCTTTGAAAAAAAATCCAGGTTTCTCCTAAATGTGAGATAATTTCCTAAAGTTCACATAGCACACTTATTTTGGTTGTCTTGTATCAATGATACAAGTTCAGTTACAAGTGATCAGTTTTTAGCTTGAAATTTTAGTCCAAAACAATGATGAATAATAAGAAAAGTACCTTGTCACAGTTGCACAAATGCTTTCTAAATAACTCTACTTGCTTTCTCGGAAACTTCAGGGAAAAAAGTGATTAGGAAACACTAGGGCTAGAATTCAGCCACAGCCATGTCTCTCTTTAAAAAAAAAAAAAAAAAAGTCAGTTGGAGTGCCAGCTGTATAGGGCTGTCCATTGTCTAAGAAAAAAAAAGTTTTAACCCCGGGGTGGAAAAACTAACATTGTCACTAGGATATGAAGAAACCATGGTGAAGAACTAGCCACAGCGAGGCCCCACAGAATGGCCGGCGGCATCTGCTCCGAGGGCCTTTATCAGCAGCCTTGTATGTTCTATTCAAGACTCTCAGAACGATTGTTGGCATGATGTAGACAAATTGACGCAAATTAGTTTAGCATGGGCTATGCAAAGTTTAAGCTTGTTGAGCAACGCACGTGGACCACATAGCAACAGCTCCCAACACTATGCAAAAGGTGTTGGATGCAAAGTACTAACTACCCAGACTCTCCTCTTCCAGATTGGAAGCAGGATTTGCAAATCATTGGTAGAGGATGGGGGAGGCATTTGGGGAGTCAGGAAGCTGGTAACAGAGAGTGGAGCCCCTATACTGACCCTGAAGGCGAGTGAGGGCTGTGAAAAATATCTCCTGAAAGGGCCGCTTTCCCCATCGAAAACCGACTGCCTGTTATTTCATGGCCACAAATCCTCAAAGGATTGGCCCCCAAAGATTAAGGGGATTCCGCCACTTTGCTCTTTACTTTGGTTCAAATATCTCAAGACAATTCCTTTGGGGCCAGTATCACACAGACCACCTAGAGGGGCCTTCTAATTGTATTTACAGTAATTTAATTACATCAGGGAGAGCTTCAGAAGGCAGGATTTACCAAGATCGATACTATAGGTGTCGCTGGCAGAGTTTTAATCTGTTAAATCAACAGAGAAATGGTAAAAATAAAGCCACTCGAGAGTCTAGAAACCACTTCATAAACTTTCTTTTTCTTTTCTTTTTATTTTTTTTCAAGAAGAATGGGAGGGTGAAGGAGACATTTTCCTGGGGTCCACAGCTTTCCCACTTTTGTTCATATTATTTTATACTCCATGCACACATTAAATCCATCTGAACACACACACAGGAGTCTGGATATTATAATGCTCCACAGCCAAGTATGTGTGTGTGTGCGCGTGTTTAATTAAATATATCTCTGGAGAGTTATTTAAGAATTTGGTGGCAGTGAGGTTCTGGGGAAGACACCTATGGGAATACAGGGTTGGGGTGGGAGACAGACTTACTTTTAATCTCATTCCTATTTGTTTGTTCTGCTTCTTTAAAAAAAATTTTTTTACACCAAATATTTTAAATAGTTTTCAAATGAATCCATAAGGAAGTTTTTGACAAATATTAAATCACGAAATTCAGCTATCTGTATAAAATTTAGATTGTTTGGCTAACTACCTAGCCTTGGTTGGTAACTTTCTCTTGGAGCTTTAGCTTTCCTACCGGTAAAGTGTTTGGGAATGAACCAATTACCCCTGAAAGCCCGTTCCTCTCTGTGAGATTGTTAACTGGAGTCTAAAAAATCCTATTTGTTTGTTCTGCTTCTTTAAAAAAAATTTTTTTACACCAAATATTTTAAATAGTTTTCAAATGAATCCATAAGGAAGTTTTTGACAAATATTAAATCACTAAATTCAGCTATCTGTATAAAATTTAGATTGTTTGGCTAACTACCTAGCCTTGGTTGGTAACTTTCTCTTGGAGCTTTAGCTTTCCTACCGGTAAAGTGTTTGGGAATGAACCAATTACCCCTGAAAGCCCGTTCCTCTCTGTGAGATTGTTAACTGGAGTCTAAAAAACGGCATGTGCTGCTACTGCCATCTAGCAGTTCAACTGGGACCATGTGGGTCCAGCTTTTCCTAAGCATTTAAAAAGAAGGCTGGGGCTATTATTCAACACACAAAGACACCATTGGCTATGCAGACACCCTGCCGTCCCAAAGTGCTTTCTGGACGAGCAGAGATTTTAAACATATAAATAAATCCTTAGATACTTAAAAAATAGTTCTCTATCAAAAAACTGTTAGAACAAATTAATTCAGTAAAGTTAAAGTATATAAAATCAATATACAAAATCAGTTGTTTTTCTTTACACAAATAATTATCAGAAAATTAAAATAATCCTATTTACAATTGCATTATAAAAAATAAGATCCCTGGGATACCAAGGAGGTGAAAGAACTATATATTGAAAACTATAACACATTAATGAAAGAAACTGAGTAGACACAATTAAGTGGAAAGATTCTGCACTCATGGATTAGAATAACTTATATTGTTAAAATGGCCACATACCCAAACAATCTACACATTCAATGCAACCTCTATTGAGATTCCAATGGTATTTTTCACATAAATGGAACAAACTATCCTCAAATTTGTATGGAACCATAAAAGACCCTAAATAGCCAAAGCAGTCTTGAGAAAGAAAAACAAACCTGGAGGCATCGTGATCCCTGATTTGAAACTATATAACAAAGCTACAGTAATTTTAAAAGTATGGTATCGACATAAGAATGGACTCAGAGATAATGGGACGGAAGAGAGAGCCCAGAAATAAACCCAAGCATATATAGTAAATTCACTTACAGCAAAGGAGCTAAGAATATACAATAAGGGAGGGTCTCTTCAATAAATCTGTTGGGAAAACTGGACAACTACATACAATAAAACAACCACCGTCTTACACTATACACAAAAATTAGCTCAAAATGGATTAACAAATGTAAGACCTGAAACCATAAAAATCCTAGAAGGAAACATAGGCCACAAACTCTTGATATAGGTCTTGGCAATAATTTTTTGAATCTGATACCAAAAGCAAAGACAACAAAAACAAAAATAAACAAGTGGTACTGCATCTAATTAAAAAGCTTTTGCATAGCGAAAAAGAAGATCCACAAAATGAAAAAGCTGTTTACTAAATGGAAGAAAATAATTCCAAATCATACATATGATAAGGGGCTAATATCCAAAATATAAAGAACTCAAACTATTCATTAGAGAAAACAAAACCCAAGCAATCTGATTTTAAAATGAGCAGAAGATATTAATATACATTTTTCCAAAGATGACATACAGATGGCCAACATGTACATGAAAGATGCTCAACATTACTAATCGTTGTTATTGGCCAACTAAGTCAGGCCCAACTCTTCTGCAACCCCATGAACTATAGCATACAATGCTCCTCTATCCATGGGATTCCCCAGGCAAGAATACTAGAGTGGGTTACCATTTCTTTCTCCATGGAATATTCCTGACCCAGGAATTGAACCCATGTCTCCCACTTGACAGGCAGACTCTTTACCACTGATTCACCTCTGAAGCCCTGTTTATCATTAGGGAAATGTTAAGTGAAAATACAATGAACTATCTACTCCACACAAGTTAGAAAGGCTATTATCAAAAAGAACTGACAGATGTTGGTAAGTGTGTCGAGAAAAGGGAACACTATGCACTGTTGGTGGAAATGTAAATTGGTACAACCACCATGGAAAATGGTAGGAAGTTTCCTCAAAAAATTAAAAACAGAACTACCATACAATCCATTTCTGGGTATTTATCTGAAGAAATTTAAAAACTAATTTGAAAAGATAGATACATTTCCATGCTCCATGCTTTATTTACAATAGCCAAGATGTGAAAACAACCTAAGTGTCCATCAATGAATGAGTGGGTAAAGAACGTGTGAATGTATGTACACATATGTATGTGTATATATATATATATATATAATTAAAAAGAAGGCAATCTTGCCATCTGTGGTAAGATGATAATTGAGGACACTATTCTAAGTGAGATAAGTCAGAGACAGACAAATAACATATGAACTTCCACAGTATAATCTAAAAACAAACAAACCAAGAAACCCTACCAGAAACCAACCATATAGATACAGAGAATAGATTGGTGACCAGAGGTGGGGAGCTGGAGGAGGAGGGTTATAGGAGAAATGGGTGAAATATGGGATTTTTGTTTGTTTGTTTATATAAATTGAATTTAAAAAATTTTAAGATAGTTTTGAGCCTATAATATTTGACTATAAAACCCTCACTGCAATTTACTAGCCTCAAGGGCTTCTATTAACAAATATTTGTTGGGTATCAGCTATGTGTGGAGTGCAACATACAGATGTGTGTGTGGTAGGAAGAGGCAGAAATCTGGTGTCCTGGAGTTCAGACACTGTAGCCCTGTAAGGACAGAGACTAAGACCTTTTGGAGGTATATTCCTGGTTAGCCCATTGCCTCTCCAGGAACTAGCATGGTACTGGCAAAAATCAGTTCAGTTCAGTCGCTCAGTCATGTCCGACTCTTTGTGACCCCATGCATTGCAGCACACCAGGCCTCCCTATCCATCACCAACTCCCAGAGTTCACTCAGACTCATGTCCAGAGAGTCAGTGGTGCCATCCCGCCATCTTGTCCTCAGTCGTCCCCTTCTCCTCCTGCACCCAATCCCTCCCACCATCAGAGTCTTTTCCAATGAGTCAACTCTTCGCATGAGATGGCCAAAGTACTGGAGTTTCAGCTTTAGCATCAGTCCTTCCAAAGAATACCCAGGACTGATCTCCTTTAGAATGGACTGGTTGGATCTCCTTGCAGTCCAAGGGAATCCCAAGAGTCTTCTCCAGCACCACAGTCATGCAAAATAAATGTTTCAATGAGTCTTGAATTATGGAGAGTTCCCTGCCTGCCCCATCTCCTTTAAAAAATGTTTTCCACTTGACAGAGGCATTGCCCTTTGTTAATCACTGGACCTTCACAATTAGGGGCAAGGATTACTTCTAATTTACAGGCCAGAAAATGGAGGCTCAGAGAAAAAAATGCTCTCATAAGCAGAAATTATGAATTCAAATCTAGCTCATTCATTCATCAGAAACAAGAATTTGTTAAGTTCCTGGTTCCAAATAGACCAAGAGTCTTCTCCAGCACCACAGTCATGCAAAATAAATGTTTCAATGAGTCTTGAATTATGGAGAGTTCCCTGCCTGCCCCATCTCCTTTAAAAAATGTTTTCCACTTGACAGAGGCATTGCCCTTTGTTAATCACTGGACCTTCACAATTAGGGGCAAGGATTACTTCTAATTTACAGGCCAGAAAATGGAGGCTCAGAGAAAAAAATGCTCTCATAAGCAGAAATTATGAATTCAAATCTAGCTCATTCATTCATCAGAAACAAGAATTTGTTAAGTTCCTGGTTCCAAATAGGAAAAGGAGTATGTCAAGGCTATATGTTGTCACCTTGTTTATTTAACTTCTATGCAGAGTACATCATGAGAAACGCTGGGCTGGAAGAAGCACAAGTTGGAATCAAGATTGCTGGAAGAAATATCAATAACTTCAGATATGCAGATGACACCAC
>SJYC01037810.1:0-10909 GCA_006408675.1 Madoqua kirkii
AGGACATGGAAACAACCTAGATGTCCATCAGCAGATGAATGGATAAGAAAGCAGTGGTACATATACACAATGGAGTATTACTCAGCCCTTAAAAAGAATAAATTTGACTCAGTTCTAATGAGATGGATGAAACTGGAGCTGATTATACAGAGTGAAGTAAGCCAGAAAGAAAAACACCAATACAGTATACTGACACATATATGTGGAATTTAGAAAGATAGTAATGATGACCCTGTAGGTGAGACAACAAAAGAGACACAGAGGAATAGAATGGACTTTTGGCCTTTGAGAGAGAGGGAGAGGGTGGGATGATTTAGAGGAATGGCATTGAAACATGTATACTATCATGTAAGAAATGAAGCGCCAGTCTATGTTTGATACAGGATACAGGATGCTTGGGGCTGGTGCACGGGGATGATCCAGAGAGGTGATATGGGGTGGGAGGTGGGAGGGGGCTTTGGGATTGGGAGCTCGTGCACACCTGTGGCTGATTCATGTCAATGTATGATTAAACCAATACAGTATTGTAACATAGAGTAAAGTAAAAATAAAATTAAAAAATGGGCCAAAGAACTAAACAACAACAACAAAAATACAGATGGCTGACAAACACGTGAAAAAATACTCAACATCACTCATTATCAGAGAAATGCAAATGAAAAACACAATGAGGTATCATCTCACGCCATTCAGAATGGCTGCTATAAAACAGTCTACAAACAATAAGTGCTGGAGAGGGTGTGGAGAAAAGGGAACCCTCTTACACTGTTGATCGGAATGCAAACTAGTGCAGCAACTATGGAGGACAGTGTGGAGATTCCTTCAGTTCAATTCAGTCGCTCATTTGTGTCCAACTCTTTGCTACCCCATGAACCTCAGCATGCCAGGCCTCCCTATCCATCACCAACTCCTGGAGTCTACCCAAACTCATGCCCACTGAGTCAGTGATGCCATCCAACCATCTCATCCTCTGTCGTTCCCTTCTCTTCCTGCCCTCAATGTTTCCCAGCATCAGGATCTTTTTCACATCAGGTGGCCCAAGTATTGGAGTTTCAACTTCAACATCAGTTCTTCCAATGAACACTCAGGACTGATCTCCTTTAGGGTGGACTGGTTGGATCTCCTTGCAGTCCAAGGAACTCTCAAGAGTCTTCAACATCACAGTTCAAAAGCACCAATTTTTCGGTGCTTAGCTTTCTTTATAGTCCACCTCTTACATCCATACATGACTACTGGAAAAACCATAGCCTTGGCTAGATGAACCTTTGTGGCAAAGTAATGTCTCTGCTTTTTAATATGTTGTCTAGGTTGGTCATAGCTTTCCTTCCAAGGAGTAATGATATTTTAATTTCATGGCTGCAATTACCATCTGCTAAAAAACTGGAAAGAGAACTGCCATACCACACATCAGTCCCACTGCTTGGCATAGTCACTGAGAAAACCAGAATTGAAAGAGACACATATACCCCAATGTTCATCACAGCATTGTTTACAATGGCTAGAACATGGAAGCAACCTAGATGCCCTTTGGCAGACAAATGGTTAAGAAAGTTGTGGTACATATACACAATGGAATACTACTCAGCTATTTAAAAGAACACGTTTGAATCCATTCTAACAGGGTGGATGCAACTGGAGCCTATTATACAGAGTGAAGTAAGTCAGAAAGAAAAACAGCAATGGAGTATATTAATGCATGTATATGGAATTTAGAAAGATTTTAACAATGACCCTATATGTGAGACCGCAAAAGAGACACAGATATAAAGAACGGATTTTTGGACTCTGGAAGAAGGCCAGGGTGGGATGATTTGAGAGACTAGCACTGAAACATATATATTACCATATGTGAAGTAGGTCACCGGTTCAACTTGAATGAATAAAATAGGGCACAAAAAGATGGTGCACAAGGAAAATCCTAAGGGATGGGATGGGGAGGGAAGTGGAAAGGGTTCAGAATGGGGAACACATGTATACTCATGGCTGATTCAAGTCAATGTATGGCAAAACCCACCACACTATTGTAAAGTAATTAGCCTCCAATTAAAATAAATAAATTAATTAATTTTAAAGAAAAAGAACCATATATATGCTCTCTACAAGAAACCACGTCAGACATAAAGACACATATAGACTGAAAGTGACAAGATAGAAAAATATATTCCATGCAAATAGGAAGCAAAAGATAAAATAAATTAATTAATTTTAAAGAAAAAGAACCATATATATGCTCTCTACAAGAAACCACGTCAGACATAAAGACACATATAGACTGAAAGTGACAAGATAGAAAAATATATTCCATGCAAATAGGAAGCAAAAGATGGAGTAGCAATCCTCATATCAGACAAAATAGACCTTAAACTAAAGAAGATTACAAGAGATAAGGAAGGACACTGAATAATGATCAAGGGATCAATCCAAGACAAAGACATAGCAGTTGTAAATATATATTCAGACAAAATACAAGCAACTCAATACATAAAATAAACACTAATAGACATAAAAAGAGAAATTGACAGTAACACAATCATAGTAGGGACTTTTAATACCCCACTCACACCAATGGACAGATCATTAAAACAGAAAATTAATGAGGAAACACGTCTTAAATGATACAGCTTTTACTTGGTTTTATTTTTATAAAAAATTCTTCGTTGGCAATGACCCCAGTATTGCCTGCAATGGATGTAGGGCACTCCCTCTGTCCCATCTGTGGAAGGCCACTTCTCCATTCTAAATTCCTTAGCTAAAAAGGGCCTAATCAATATTGGCTTTTTGACCTCCAAAAAATGCCATTATTTTCATTCCTTTCTTCCCTCCTACATCCCCCCTCTTTCTTTCCTTTTCTGTCTTATTGTACAGTTGTCAAAGTTTGCTTTGCAATTATACTTATTAGAAAATACTAGCTCTATTCCCCATGTTGTAAAATACATCCTTCAGCTCATCTTACACCTAACACTTTGTGCCTCCCACTACCTTAATTCTGTATTGCCCCTCCCCACTGCAGTAACCAATAGATTGTTCTCTATACCTGTGAGCCTCTGATTTTGCTATGTGTTCTACTTTTATGGTTCTATAAGTGATATCATAGAATATTTTTCTTTCTTATTTTATTTAGTACTATACCTTCCATGTTGCTGCAATTGGCATTATTTCTTTCTTTTTATGGCTGAGATGCTTTTGAACTGTGGTGTTGGAGAAGACTCCTGAGAGTCCCTTGGACTGCAAGGAGATCCAACCGGTCCATTCTGAAGGAGATCAACCCTGGGATTTCTTTGGAAGGAATGATGCTAAAGCTGAAACTCCAGTACTTTGGCCACCTCGTGAGATGAGTTGACTCATTGGAAAAGACTTTGATGCTGGGAGGGATTGGGGGCAGGAGGAAAAGGGGACGACCGAGGATGAGATGGCTGGATGGCATCACTGACTCAATGGACACGAGTCTGGGTGAACTCCGGGAGTTGTTGATGGACAGGGAAGCCTGGTGTGCTACAATTCATGGAGTCGAAAAGAGTCAGACATGACTGAGTGACTGAACTGAACTGAGCTGAGCATTCCATAGGTTGTCCTTGGTGGCTCAGTGGCAAAGAATCTGCCTGTCAAGCAGGACATATGGGTTCAATCCCATGGCCAAGAAGATCCCTTAAAGGAAAGGGAAACCCACTGGAGTAATCTTGTCTTGAAAATTCAATGGGCAGAGGAGCCTGGCGGGATAGAGTCCATAGGATTACAAAGAGTGGGACATGACTTAGTGACTGAACAACAACGAGTGTCCCATAGTACATAGATACCACATCTTTATCCATTCACCTATTGTCTGATGCACATTTATGTTGCTTCCATGTCTTGGTGAGTGGTGTGCTTCAAGGAACATTGGGGTACATGTGTTTTCTATTTAAAATTGTGTTTTTTTCTCATACACTTCCAAGAATGACATTCCTAGGTCATGTGTTGTTACATTTTCTGAGAAAACTCCATACTGAAAACCACAATTATTTCACTCCTAAGGACTACCATTTAGTAAGCAAGTTTGAGTTTTTGAGGCTGTTAGTTGCTGACATCATATCTTGAAGTGTAACAAACACTACTATGAGGTAGGTGCCCTAAGGGCAACTACTTTGTATGCTTTTGTAGCAAATGGCATTGCCACCCCACACATGACATGGCACCCCAGCTAACTTCCCACCTCTGCACTCACACACAGAAACAAGTCTTCTTCCTCTTCTCCCATGGGAAGTATATATTTGGGGCTCAGTCTGGAACCAGTACTTCATCCTACTTTTTGACTAACTGGAACTTCTGGCCCAATCTCCAATTTCACAGGACCTATCTCCCTCACTCTTCACACACTTATCCCTTCCCTGTCCTCTGTACCCCACATTATATATCAGACAGCTCAGAGAAACACATATTTCACATCAGGTTGACTTTATTTTATTTTCATTATTAATGAATGCTGTTGTCATCAGATTCAACGTCTGTACTGCTGGCCATTTCTCAAGTGTGAGATCCCCGAAGAATTCTGAGGTCTCTAGCCATGCTCTGAAGTCACTGTCTTCCCACTGGTTTGGCTGGAATGGCAGGGACCTGCTCTGGTTCATTCTGATTCAGTTCTTCATTCATCTTGGAACACTGGCTACAGAGATTTTAGCCTCTGATTTTATTCAGGTTCTTTGAGGTGGGTTTTTTTTGAGAAGCTCTATTGTGAAGCTTTGCTTGACTGTGCTTATTCATCCTCACAGTAAACCTGGGCACTTTGAGAAAACAAGAGAGGGAGCAGAGAATGACACTGGTTTGGGGAGGAAGGTGAAGATGTATGGGAACGATGACTTCAGGAGAAAGGTTGTGGGCAAAGAAGGGGTATGTTACAGGCAAAAACAAGGGTGGGGGTCTTATGGAGCTGTGTAAACAGGCAAGAGGAGATTGGGTGGGTTCAGCTTACCTTGACAGTTCCCGTGGACCTCAATTGATAGGAAGTTTTCATCTATTCCTCCTGGGTATCTGGAGTCAACTGCCCCATTACTGCTTTAGACCCTTGTGACTTCCCTGTCACCTTGGCCATTTTGAAGACTTGCAGTGGCCTGCTTCAGAGCTCTTGGGCACTCCTATATATACCTGCCCTAGGAGGGCACATCATTATGATTTATGAGGTCTGCAAGTCACTTCCCCAACCAATGGTGGTCCTCGGTGAACACTGACATCACAAAACCCTATCCTGACACCTCTAGGGGAGGATGGGGAGAAATTCAGACGAATTGCTAGGACAAAAGAGACATTTTAAATGCCCCTTAGGAGCCCTCAAAACTCACCTGCCATCTTTATCTCTCTAAGTCAACACTGATATGTCACACAGCAGGGATAGTGTATCTCCTCCAAACATTTCCTCACAGCCACAGAATTCAGGATTTCATTCTGTTCTCTCTCACATTTCACCATTATCTAGTTTTTAATATCTTGCCTAAAATCCCTCTTTGATAAATAGGCTGTATTTAAGTGTCTGTGGAAATGAGGATCATTCCACTTTCCTCCTACATGGTGCTCTTAAAGCACCTTGAAGACCACTTAATTCTGAGCCATCTACCAGAAACTTTTCCATTCCACCTTCTTTTCTCAGTGTTCACATAGATCTCTTCAGTTTTCTAGTTTCCAGTCTAAAACCCCTGTCTTCAGACTGTGAGAATGCACTGAATACACTTGCCATTGCTCCACTTGGAGCTGTCTTGTTTCAAGTCTAGGACTCATGATCACCTCACTAGGTGTGCTACCCAGGCTTGGGTTTTGACAGGGTGATGGAGATGAGGCCATTAAATGCATGCTTCAGGTTGTGCTGGGTAATCCCAAGAAGGAAATGACCACCTGTGACTTATTAGTATTCTCAAGAAAGGGTGGAGCTTGTCCAGAAGTGTGTAAACCTCATGTGTAAAGGTGTTCACAACATGTGCCTTCACAAATCTCTTTTGTCATCTTGTTTCACTGCTGGCCCCTCCATTGGAGCTTACCTCCGAGTCTAGACCATGGTAGAATACATTTCCATGAAAAACTACCAAAAGCTTCCAGGTTCTTGGTGGAACCACTGAGTAATCATGTCCTGTCCACCTAATTTCCCAAGTCTTTCATTGCAGTGGTTGGCTTTGGAGGAAAGGGGAATAAGTGCTTCACTGCAGTCCTTGTGTTCTTAATTGACAAGCAGGGTCAGCCAGTCTGAGGTGTACCCCTGGGGATACAGATTGTTGGCTTAATAGCGCTTCCTCAGTTTCCTCTGAAGTGCTCACTTCCTGGTGTCCACTGGTTGCTTATTCACCCAGGAATCATCACACTGCTGCACATTTTAAGAGGTAGAACAAAGCACAACATGAACAAACCCAAAGGATGACTCTTATGTTATTTTTTTTTAGAACAAAGAACCTAAAACAAATTAGAAAAACATGAAAAAGACATGAGCCAACAAATTATAAGAAAGATGTAGCACTGGCCATTCATTTTATTAAGAAATGTTTAAAAGACATGAGCAGCCAATTCACAAGAAAGATATGGAACTAGATCTTCTCTTTTTTTAATTTTAAAACATGATTTTAATGATCTTATGGAGGGAAATTTTGCTGAAAGAAATTAGAGCTTCTCAGATTATCAGAGAATGTATCCTGTTTTTGTAACTCTAAATGAATGGTTCATTATTCATAATTTGGCTTGTTGGGGATTGGAGAAAAATCATAAGACATCCTTAGAATAATTCAACACAAATTATACACATAGTTAGATCCTGAGATGTTACAACAAATTTAAAAATATATAGATCAACATGATCCAAATTATTTCCAAGACACTGTTGGAAAAACAACCATTTTGGTGGTGGGTAAAACAACCATTTTACAGTGTATGCTGGATGGACGTCCATGCTGAGCTGGAAAAGCCTACTCTTTGTTTCCAAATATGAAAGCTAGTCATCCAGAGCAGGGGGCCAATCAACATCTACGGACTAGAAGGAAGAAAACAAGTCATTAACACATTATTGTTCTAGGAAGCATTTGCTGGTAATGCTGTACATATTTAATAGTTTTAATATAATGCAACAGAGGAAACTGCATTGGAAGAAAACAGCCATAGAACATCTCAGTTTAACACTCTAAAATCCACTCTAGGACTTGGGGTTCTTGGACCTGAGGTCTCTTCCTGAATTCACTGAGTATTTGGTTACTCAGCCAGTTATTTAATCGTACTTGAAACTAGAAAAGGATTAGAAATTTTTGCATTCACATTAATAGAATTTTTGTTTCTTTTAAAATTGAATTTATCTATCTCTACTCATCCTGGTTTGGCTCTTCTAGAACAAAACCTTGATAAGTTCTTCCAAAGTCTCCATGTACAAACTCTTTAATGTAGGTTCCAGCTTGAGTCTTCAGGTAGAGGCGGAAATGGTGCTCGTCCACATAGCGTGTCTCCATGGAGTGAATGATGCAAGTTCTCACAGCCAGCGGCCTCCGGTGGAGGACCCGTAAAGGTGTTTTCTGGTCAATCTTTAAGTCCTTTATGTCATCTAGGAATTCAATGTCCTTCCTCTGCATTGCTTTATTTGTGCATATTAAGGCACTGTAGGTCTTGGTCTTCTCTTCTTTACCTTCTTTCATATATCCTATTGCCTCTCTTGCTGTTTTTGTGGCTGGGAGATATAATAAATACTCTAGAAATCTACCACAAACTCCTTGGATAATTGATGGAGAAAGGAAGCTGGAATCTTCAGTGGAAGAATTAATTTCAGACCACCTTTTGAAAGTGTTCAAAGCAGAAAGCTTTAATTTTTCTTCCTCTGGAAGAGAAGATGTAGATGTGAGAACATTAGGAAATGGAAGGCCCTTTGCAACTGAGCTGGTGAATCCTCATAGAGTACATTTCACTTCACAAGAAATTAAGGAACTTCAGCAGAAAATTAATAACTCATCTAACAAAATCCAAGTCCGTGACCTGCAGCTTGTCACAAGAGAGGCAATAGGACATATGAAAGAAGGTGAAGAAGAGAAGACCAAGACCTACAGTGCCTTAATATGGAACTAGATCTTAACCCCATTAAAATATATTTAATCACACTAAGGTAAGAAAATCATATTAAAATTCCCTTGGGAAATCAAACTGACCCAGAAGTGGCATAGGTTTTAGAAATTTCAGAGACATTAAAATACTTGGAATAACTGTGTTTTGTGTGTTCTGAAGTTAAGTAGAGATATGGAAGTCATAAAAAAGACCAGTTTCATCTTATAGATATGAAACTATAGTGTCAGATGGCAAACACAATGGATAGAATAAACTACAAAGTAGGGCAGAAGGAGAAAATTGTGCACTTGAAGAGGTAGCAATAGAAAGTATCCAGAATCAAGCACAGACTAGACCAATATATACAAAGTATAACACAGCATAATCCATTGATTTTTGTCCTCCTAAGCATGCAGCACTGGTTAAACATCTGAAAATCCAAAAGTGTTATTTACCTTACTAAATAATTTAAAATGAACCACACTAAGTTCATCTCGATAAATGCTGAAACATAATCTGATAAAATCTTATAACTATTCTTGGGTTGGGAAGATGCCCTGGAGAAGGGATAGGCTAATGTTTTCAACATTCTTGGGTTTCCCTGGTGGCTCAGCTGCTAAGGAATTCACCTGTCATGTGGGACATCTCAGATCGACCCCTGGGTTAAAAGATCCCCTGGTGGAGTGCATGACAACCCACCACAGTATTCTTCCCTGGAGAATCCCAAAAGCCAAAGGAGCCAGTTTGGGCTTACACCACATGGGGACTAACAGAGCTGTACGCAACGGAGCAATTGAGCACATTCTACATAAAAACTCCTAGCAAACTGTCGTTTTCATTCCAATTCCAAAGAAAGACAATGCAAAAGAATGCTCAAACTACCACACAATTGCACTCATCTCACATGCTAGTAAAGTAATGCTCAAAATTCTCCAAGCCAGGCTTCAGCAATACATGAACCATGAACTCCCTGATGTTCAAGCTGGTTTTAGAAAAGGCAGAGGAACCAGAGATCAAGTTGCCAACATCTGATGGATCATGGAAAAAGCAAGAGAGTTCCAGAAAACACCTATTTCTGCTTTATTGACTATGTCAAAGCCTTTGACTGTGTGGATCACAATAAACTGTGGAAAATTCTGAAAGAGATGGGAATACCAGACTATCTAACCTGCCTCTTGAGAAATCTGTGTGCAGGTCAGGAAGCAACAGTTAGAACTGGACATGGAACAACAGACTGGTTTCAAATAGGAAAAGGAGTACGTCAAGGCTGTATATTGTCACTCTGCTTATTTAACTTATATGCAGAGTTCATCATGAGAAACACTGGACTGGAAGAAGCACAATCTGGAATCAAGATTGCCAAGAGAAATATCAATAACCTTAGATATGCAGATAACATCACCTTTATGGCAGAAAGTGAAGAGGAGCTAAAAAGCCTCTTGATGAAAGTGAAAGAGGAGAGTGAAAAAGTTGGCTCAGACTGAAAAAGATGGCGGAGGAATAGGACAGGGGACGACTTTCTCCCTCACTACTTCATCAAAAGAACATTTCAACGCTGAGTAAATTCCACAAAACAGCTTCTGAATGCTGGCAGAGGACATCACGCATCCAGCAAAGCAGATCATTGGCTTCAAAAACAGGTAGGAATAAACATAAAAGATGAAAAAAGAGACAAAGGAGGTAGGGAGGGAGCCCCATCCTGGGAAGGGAATCCTGTCCCGGGAAGAGACTCTTAAAAAGAGAGGTTTCCAAGCTCCAGGAAACATTTGTGCAGCTGAGTCTGTGGCGACCCTTGGAAGCACAGAGGGCAAGATAACAGGAAGGAAAAATAAATAATTAAAACCAACAGATTACGAGCCCACAGTAAATCCCCCAGCGGATAAGCAACGCAAACGCCTGCATCCGACACTAGCAAGTGGGGTCTGGGCAGGGAGGAGCATGAGACTCTAGCGGCAGTCCTTTCTAAGAATCGGGCTGCCGGAGAAGCAGGCTGCAGGGCTTTTCTCGAGAATCGGGTGGTAACGCGTCCAGAATTGAGTCCGCGTGTGGCCAGACCTGCAAGCCAGACTGTGGGATAGCTACCACGTGAAACGCTTGAACATAAGATACCGACAGGCCCGTGCACAGAACAAAGGATGGATCAGAAATAGCCGGCTGCAGACCATCTTCCTCCAGGGACAGGCAACCAGAGCCTTAAGTGCTGGAAGGGGGGCAATCGCAGCTCAAGAGAGACATTACCTACCAAACTCAAGCAGATTTCTTTTCTAACTAAGACTTCTGGGGGGGCTCTGGACAGCCATCATCTGCCTGAGAAGGAGCCTCAGTGGTACTCCCAGAAAACTGAGCAGACCAGAAAGGCCAGAAATCAGAGCAATTACCTTAAGTGCTGGAAGGGGGGCAATCGCAGCTCAAGAGAGACATTACCTACCAAACTCAAGCAGATTTCTTTTCTAACTAAGACTTCTGGGGGGGCTCTGGACAGCCATCATCTGCCTGAGAAGGAGCCTCAGTGGTACTCCCAGAAAACTGAGCAGACCAGAAAGGCCAGAAATCAGAGCAATTGCGCTCGCCAAACTCCCTAGCTACTCGGACCTGGGAAGGGCACAAAGTGCAGGCCCAACCAAATCTGTGCCTCGGAGGGCTTCCTGAGCTCTGAACCTGAGTGGCTTAGACTGGGGAGGTGCATGAAGCCTAGGGCAGGCCACAGATGGTTATCCCGCAGAGCAACGAAGTGTGCGCCATTAGCAGGGGCAAGCCCAGTGCCGAGTCCATCACCGCGCTCCCTGTGTCAAGGCGGAAATCAGACACGGAAGAGACCAGCAAACAGAGGAAGTCAAAGAGAGGGAACTGCCTTGGTAGCGACCACACACAGCCTACAACA